>PVKA01008140.1:0-74336 GCA_004027165.1 Ctenomys sociabilis | reverse complement strand
TTTTTTTTTGTCTTCTTTTTTGGAGACAGGGTCTCACTGTGCAGTTCAAGCTGGTCTCAAATTCACTTTGTAGCTCAGGCTGGTCTCGAACTCACAACAATCCTCCTGTCTCAGCTTCCCAAGTGCTGGGATTACAGGCATGCACCACCACGCCCGGCTTAATTTTTCTATTCATGGAATGGTTGATTTGGGCAAAATGCTTGTAGACAGAGAAAGGCATGTTTGCTTTTTGTTTTTACATACTTATTTTTCATATATATATATATCCCATTTCCTTCTCTCCATTCCTCTCTCCCTTCCCATCTTCCCTGTTTCCTCCCTCAACTTCCCCTTCTATTTTTCTGTGACAGTCTTGTTAAGTTGCCCAGACTGGCTTCAACCAGATCTTTCTGCCTCAGTCTGCAAAGCAGTTGGGATTGTGTACAGGATTGCTCGTCCTCCTCTCCTCCCTCCATTCTTCCTTCCACTCTTCTTTCTCTTTCCAGTGCTGGAGCTTGAACCCATGCCCTTGTAATTGCTAGACAAGTACTGTACCACCTCTTTACACCCAGCCCCAAAAAGTTTCTCTTGGTAGTATCTGTTGGTATATTCTATTACTCTGTTAGTTATAATTATTAAGCAAGTTTTCTCAAAAGAGCTTCTGCTTTTAAAGTCTGACTTTAAGAAAAAATAAATTTCCAGTGAGATTTAATTTATATGAAAATTATTTTTTAAATATCACTTTTCCCTAATAGCACTCATATCTGCTCCCAGACTCTCAAAAACATAGCAGTAAACATTCATTAAGAGAGCAGCAAGGGCCAGGAGCACCTTTCTCCTTAGTCCTGACTGGCTGCAACACTCTCCTTTGATTCAGTGGAATGTACCGGACCTGAATTTCCAGTTCATACTTCAAAAAAGGAGGCTGAAATTGTTGATGATTATCACATGAGAGTCTAGTCTTTTTGTTTTAGCACTGTCCTGAAGTAAGGATGAATTTGCTTGCTCTTTATGAAGCTATTCTAATGCTTTTCAGAATCACTTTGACATTGATAATAAACAGTTGTTTTCTAATGGTTTTATCCAATACTAGATCAAAGCTGAACACTGAAAAAAGGAGGAAAATGACAATGAAATACTGTTTAAAGAAGGGCTTTGTATAAGTTCTTCTACTTTGATTTCTCAGCTGCCATCTGACACCGTGTTTGTTTTGTGCAACTTTTCAAACCCAACTCATCTCATATTTCTGAGTTGGTGAGTGATGGGAACACCCTGCTCTGCACTGTGCTTGAGGTATCTGGATCAGAGAAGAAGGCAGAGGCTCGGAAGAGCAAAGTTGGCTCTGCCACCTGGCTTTGGGCACAAGAAATAAAAGAACCCTTTGTACCCTGGGGAAGCTTATCTTTTAGGCCACACAATAAGCTTATCCTTCTCACGCCCAATAGGGTTTGCTCCCAAACTCTCCATTGCTGGGTCTTTATGTCCATTTCCTGCCCAACCAAAGAATCAGGTTTCCAATATCCTGAGTCTGAATAAGAAGGGCTGAAGAGCAGTGAAGAGAAGCAAGGCTTTTCTGTGGGTCCAGTGGCCCCTGCCATTTGTTGATCTGCTTTAGCACTGTTGCCTATAGATTCATGACACATCTCTGAGTTGAAAAAAGATCTTAAAAAGTATTTATTCCAGCAACTGATTTGAAGATAACATCATGCAATATAGCAGCCACTGTTGAATTCCTATCACTTTGTGTAATAAAATTTTGTATTGTTTCTAATGCTTGTTTTTTAAATTATTATTTTGTATTGTTTAAAAAAAAAAAAGATATTAATTCCAAGCTCCTCTCACTTAGGAATGTGTAAGCAAATCTTTTAAAAATATTATTGCTGTATCTGAAGTTAGTGTCAAGTAACAAGATCATGGGTTCTAACTCAGGCTCTGGCATGGTTTTCTTCAGAACTCTCTAAGGGTTCAGTGTTTCAGGGAAGGAGTATGATCCATTTCTAGCAAACATGAGCAGACTGATCTTGGTGAAAGGTTATTGGGGGGCATATATTATATAAATTTTATTGTTTTCTCCTTTTTAAAAAATTTAAAGCAAGATAATAATATATTGTGTATTGTTAAAGATAGGCATAATTGGCAAAACAACACTGGCACAAACCTTTCTTTTCAATGAACTAAGAAATTAGTAGTATAACTATTGTGTGTGTGTGTGTATGTGTGTGTGTGTGTTTAAGACTAGCATATCTTGTGTGTGTGTGTGTGTGTGTGTGTGTTTAAGACTAGCATATCTTATTTATTTATCTATTTATTTATTTATTGTGGCCGGCTCAGCCTACCCTAGGGTTGGGGCTGGCAGCATCGCCAGCCCGTTTTTTTAATTTTAATTTTTTATATTTTTGCTTTTCCTTATTCCCAACATCTCAGTTTCTCTTTCTTTAAACTGTTTCTTCCCACTTTATAATATCTATTGTGTATTTTAGATTTTATTTACTCTCACAGCTTCTCACATTGGGGAGACAATATGATTTTTACACCTGTGTATCTGGCTTATTTCACTTATGAGTATGGTCTCAGTTGTATCCATTTATTTATAAAAGTCTCAAGTTTATCCTTTATGACCTATTAGTACTCCATTGAATAAAAAGATTCCATCTTTTTTTTTTTTTTGTGGAACCAGGGATTGAACTCAGGTCCTTGTCCTTGCCAGGGAAGCGCTTATAAGTCCACATCTTTTTTATTCATTCCTTGGTTGATGGCATTCAGGTTTTTCCCAAGATCTAGATATTAACAAATTACGTTGCTATAAACATGAGTGTACATATATTCCTGTGATATGATGTTTTTAATTCTTCTGAGAAGATACCCAGAAGGGGTATAGGAGGATCAAGTAGGACCTCTAACCTTAGTTTTTTGAGGAATCTCCACACTGATTTCCACAATGGTTGTACCAGTGTATATTACCACCAACAGTAAAGAAGGGTCCTTTTTCCCCACAACCTCTCCAGCATTTGTTATTGGATGATTTCTTTCTTTCTTTCTTTTTTTGGATAATTTCTTAATAATAGCCATTCTTTCTGTGGTGAGATGGAATCTCAGTATTGTCTCAATTTGCATCTCTTTAATAAGGAGTGATATTGAACATTTTTTCATATATTTATTTGTTGTTTGTATTTCTTCACCTGAGAAGTGTGTATTCATCTTGGATGCCCATTTTAGATTGGATCTTTACATTTGGAAGGTCTGTGTTTTTAATTATTTATATATTCTCAGTAATAATCCTTTAAGGAACAATTGGTAAGCCTTTTTTCCACATTGTGGGTTGTCTTTTCACTCTGTTGGTGGTTTCTCTTGCTCTGTAAAGGATTTTTTAATGAGATCCCAGTTGTTGATTCTCTGTGATAGTTTCTTTGAGGTCAGGGTTTTATTCATAAAGTTTTTGACTACACCAGCATCTTCAAGAATTTTACCTCATTCCATCAGATTTAATGTTTCTGGACTGGCCTGATAGCTCAGTGGACTAAAGTGCCTGCTTAGGCAGAGCACAGCAGCTGAGGTTTGATCCCCAGGGTGCCATGCTGGCCTTGTTCCTGGGGCACACTGAGACGGTGATTGAGACAGGATGTGGTAGCACACACCTGTAATCCCAGTGCTTGGGAGGCTGAAAGCAGGAGAATCGCTATTAGTCTGATCTATGTAGTGAGACCCTGTAGATCCTGTTCTAAATACAGAAAAAAAAAAAGATTTAATATTTCTGTTTTAATATTTAGATCTTTGATCTGTTTCAAATTTACTTTAGTGCATAGTGAAAGATATAAGTACAGTTTTAATCTTTGGCATATACAGACCCAGTTTTTCTAGCACTATTTATTAAAGAGGCTATCTTTCTTTCAGTTAACATGTTTGCCCCTTTGTCAAAGATAAAGTGGCTGAGAATGTCTGGTGTTATTTCTGTATCTTCTAATCTGTTCTATTGATCTTCAAGTTGTTGTCATCATCTTTCTCCTCCTCCTCTTCCTTCTCTTTCTCCTTCTCTTCATCCTCCTTCTGACAGTACCATGCTGTTTTTATCACAGTAGTAGCTTTATAGTATAATTTTGAGTCATGGATTGTGATGCCCCCAGCCTTGGCTTTACTGTTCAGAATTGCCTTTACTGTTCTAGGTCTCTTCTGGCTCCAAATGAATTTTATTATTGCTTTCTGTGATTCTGTGAGATATGCTGTTGGAAATTTAATCAGAATTGCATTAAATCTGTATAACAGTTTTGGAAGTATGTCCATGTTGTACTTTACTGTTTTAAAATCACACAGTTGGGAATATTCACTTGAAGTAATATCAAAAAGAAAAAAATTAAGTTACCACCAATTTTATCAATTAGAAATAAATAAATGTAAGAATTTAGTGTATTTCTTTCCTTGAATACATTTTTTCCAAAACATAAGATTGTGTCATCTATGGTTTTATAATTGCCTTTAAAAAGTAAAACAATACTTTTTGTGTTATGTCATATACCAGCTCCCCATAGTGAATATAATCATTACGTACTGCATGTATTAATAAAAATAAATTTTCAAAATAAACTAGAAAAAAATAAAACAATAAGACATTATTAATATTTCCATAATGATAAGAGAGAGCCTCTACAACACATTTTCATTAACTATCTATAGTGTGGATATTCTATATTTCTTTAGTCTTTTTTTTTTTTAACTTTTCCATTTACTTTTAATAAGTACATAAGTCAACCAGACCTTTTTTAAAAAAATAATTTTATTGAGAAAGAGGTAGCAATGAGACAGTTTTAAAACAACTGTTAGTAGGACAGTTACAATAATTAATACATTGCATATTGTTGTCGTTGTAGTAGTTATTCATAGTACAAAATGCAGACATGATATCTTGTCTACACACTATTAGTTCAAAACTTTCTTCTCATTGAACTAAGAGAAAGTAGCTGTATATCTGTGCTACTTTGTGGATGAGTCCATTGCTTGACTAATTTGCTCTCTGAGAAAGCCTGAGAGAATGTTTTCTCTCCAGGTGACTCTCCTTAGGCACACTCTCCATCTATCTATTTTGTATATACATATATATATATATGTATTTTTTTTTTTTAACTACAAAACGGTCCTTCATTTGTATCCCCCTTTTTTGTTTATGTTTGTCAGAGATGTATATTCCATTGCCATTCATATATTGTAGGCACATGAATTTAATCGGTCCTTTTATTAGGTATTTGCTGTTTCCAGCATCTTCATAGCATAAGAATACTTTGTTGATCATCTTCATAAGTAAAGATTTCCTTAGAGTAAATTCCTAAAGAGGAAATTACCTAGCAATTAGCACTGCCATCCTGGATATTTGTACTGGTTCATGTTCTTATTAACAGTGTTGAAGGCACCTGTGTTCATTCAGCTGTCTGAATTTCCATGTTCAAATGCCATGGGCTGGGCATCTGACATGATTGCTTTAGTGATACTCCTCATAGCATAGTGAATTTGTTTTCACCTTTGCTCATTTCTCCCCAGCCTCTGAAGGACATGTCAGAGTGGAAAGGTGTATTTTCATAGTATTACCATGTTTTCCTTATTGATAAGAGATGCCATTGAGACATATACCAATCATTAGAAATAACACTGAACCTGTATGTTCTGTAAAACTGAAAAACAATGAACTAGCTTAGCTAAACATCAGCAGTGTCATTGATTGTGTTCTTGTCCCCAACAGAAACCCGGATGGAGATGTGAGCCCCTGGTGCTATGTGGCAGAGCATGAGGACGGGGTATACTGGAAGTACTGCGAGATTCCTTCCTGTCAGAGTAAGACTTAACATATCTGATGGTTTACAGAACCTGAGCCCTAAGTGCACTATGGAGGTCCTCCACCAGCGGTCAGGGAATTAAGTCTTAAGGATTTCATAAGAAGGTCCAACGAGAAGCCATTGGTCTGTGATTATTTAGTTCTTGTAGTGAGGCTTTTCAGGAATACCAGTACTTGTTTTTTTTATACCCTATTCCATGGGTGTTTTCCCCATGGGTAAAGCAAATGGAATTCCTTTAGTTGACTAACTTTTAGTTAATTTCTTCATGCTGATGCTTTCATAGATAGAGAGGGCAGCAGCTCCTTAGCAGGTTAACAGGGGAGAAAAGATGTTCTATACTTTTTCAAATGAAATTTTGGGAATAAATTTTTTGGGATGAACTTTTTTCAGCACAAGCTAAAACTATTTTTCTTGGCTTGGAACAGGTTCTATGAAAGATGATACTTGGTAAATAACTTGTTAAATACCATGTAGTCCATATGATAGTTCTTTTAACCACATTAGCATAAAAGACACTTTTATTTTTAATTTTTATGTATTTGGTACAGGGTCTTACTATGCAGCTTGGACTCATAGTGATTCTCTGGTTTCAGCTTCCCTAGCGCTGGGATTACAGATGTGTGGTAGCTTGCCCAGTCTTGGTGGCCGTTTCAGCATGCCTGGGGCAGCATCTGGTTTAGGGGCTCAAACCCCGGTCCTTGTGCTTGCCTAGACAGATGCTTATGTCACTGAGCTATCTTCACGGCCCAATGATGCTATTTTAAATGATAATAAACAGTCCAGTTTCTCCAGTCTTTCACTAGGAGATTTGTTTTTGATTTTGTTCATTCCTGTATTCAGTGTTTATTATGTGCAAAATAAAAGGCTAAAGGACATCTGGCCCTCGAGTAGTATATGAGATAGAGGGACTCTTAAAAAAGATATCTTAAAACAAGGTAGAAAATATTGTGGAGAAGTTTTAGGAAAGCTTTAAAGAATGGAAACTAAAGCCAAATATGATACTACAGTTATTTGTTGATATCTAAGAGGAATCTGTTCCAGGATCCCTGTTGGGACCAAAATCTAAGGATGCTTAAGTCCTTTATGTGAAATGGAATAGTGTTTGCTTTGAATCTTTGCATGTTTTCCTGTATGTTTTAGGTTGTCTCTTAGTTACTGATAATACCTATTAGAATATAAATGCTGCATAAGTAGTTGTCATAAAGTATTTTTTAAGGAATTCTAACAAGAAAAGTAGTGTATGTATAGGTTCACTATATATGTAGGGCTCCCCCCCCCATCAAATATTTTGAATTTATGATTGGTTGAATCTGTGGATATGGAAGTTATAGATGTATAGCCCTGGATATGCAGGGCAGGCTGGATTAAAAAGTTATTAATGGAGATTATATGGGCTAGGCATAGATGTATGGGTTAGGCCCAAGCCCTATAATCCCAGCACTTGGCAGGCTGAGGCAGGAGGATTACAAGTTTGAGCCCAGCAAGGACAATTAGTGACTTAGCAAAACTGTGTCACAAAATGAAAATTAAAAATAGCTGGGTATGTAGCTCAATGCAGAGTCCTTGGGTTTGCTTTCCAGTACTACAGAAGAAGGGGTAGGAGTGAGTGACAAGAGAGTGGGCAACTGCACCAGTGCTGCAGGCCCTAATTTGCTTCTATAACTCAAACTTCCAAGTATCTCCACTGCCTGGCAGCTAGGCCAGCTTCACTATCCTTTCAATCTGAGTGTGCCTTAATTCAGTCTCTAAATTGAGAAAACTACAAGACCAGAATAATGGGCTTTTGCTCAGTCTGCTTAATCAAATTTTTAAAATGAAAAAACATCTCATTTGGCTCCACTTGTATGAAGAAGGAAGGGGCAAGGGAGAGGAAAGCAGATTTTCCTCGGTCCATTTGTTCTACACAAAGATGGTCTTATACTACCAGCTTGTGTCATTCTCTTGGGGATGATGAAGAAGGATTTCAATCTGGGCATTTTTATTCAGAAAGATAATCTTCAATTTGCATTTCTAAAATATAATTTGGATTGGTAGCAGCTGATTCATTCGGTTATTGAAATTGGGTTCCAAAAGAAGTACAGCAAAATAATACTAACTACTAAGTATATCTAATTTGTAATATTTGCTGGATATCGCTTACTATCTCAGAAAAGGAAAGTTAAATACTGTTTTCATTGCCTCTGGCCCTTTGATACTTATTCAACTGGTGTCAGCAGAGAGGCTTACAGAAGGTGGGAATGCGAACTCAGTAGTACCCTGTCTGTGCAACAGAGGATGAACTGTATAGCTCTGGTTCTTTAAAAAAATCCTTACATTCACCTGTGAATACTGGGCTCCCTGTCAAGCCGAGCCTTAGGCCTTGCTTCTGGTATGTCTGTTTAATATAGTTGAGGAAAAACTGTTGTGCTATTTGCAATAAACGACCTTAGTAATAGCCTCGTGGATTTAACAGAAATATTGTTTGCCTATTTTAGGCAAATTTTGTTTTCTTTCTGGATATGCAGTCATAGATTTCATGACTAATACCATCTGTGTAAAACCTGCTATTCATGATTAGCACTGAACTTGTCATACAGGAAAAGGCCTGTGACATGATCAGGTTCCTGGAAAGTTCATATCTGAATATGACAGGCCCAGCAGGAGCTGAGGGGATGAATGTTGAGGGACAAAGCAGAATTGGGTTGAATGGTGGGCCATTGTGTGGAGACCGGAATCTCTGTCCTTGGTGAATTATGAGAAGGCTACAACAAGCAGGAGGCAGAGATGAAGTATGATTTCAAAATGCACAGGGAGAAATTTGAACAGTACTCTTGACCTATATATAGAGCATGGATCGAACTTACCATTAAAAAGAGAACAATTCTGATATTATTGGACTTATCCCTCATATGCTTCTGCCATAATGTTTCTCAGGAACTCCAAGTTCTTACTGCACTCAGGAAAAATAAAGATATTAAAAACAAACTCCAACATCATCTGTTTAACATCCTTATAGATCCCACACTATTGGTTTGACTTTTTAGGGGGAAAATCATTTGGCCTAACAGCTTTTATACATTTCTTGTGTTAAGTAATCATTTCACCACAGTAATTCCTTTTATTCTGTTGTTTTTGAGAGACATGCTTAGGTGGATCTTAGCATGGCTTTTAGTTTATCTGTAGCTTCTTTATAAAAGATTTATGGTGTTTTCAAAAGTAAATAATGTAATTATAAATGGGAAAATAGTCTGAAAATAACCTTTAAGGGTAATATGTTTTTCTGTTTAATACAGCTGACTGGGCTGGAGGCTGCTGGGCATGAGAGATTTACCTTCTCATCTCTGAAAGCTATCTTATGTTTGCTAAAAAAAATTCACCTACAAATCTAGCTATATAAATTCTTTTTTTAAAAAAATTATGTATTTAGTATAGGTTCTACAGAGTCTCACTACACAGATCAGACTCATAGTGATTCTCCTGTTTTCCCAAGTGATGGGATTATAGGCGTGCACCACCATGACCAGTCTCAGTCATGTCTCAGTGTGCCCCAGGGGTGGAGCCCCGCACAGCATGCTGGGGATTGAACCTGTCCCTGTGTCTGCCTAAGCAGGCCCCTTAATCTGCTGAGCTATCTGGCCAGCCCTAATTATTTTTCGAACAGGGGAATTTGAATATAGATTATTATATTAAGAAATTACTGTTAATTTTATTAGCTATAGTAAAGATATGAACTGAACATCATGTCATATGCCTATAATCTCAGCATTTGAAAGGCTAAAGCAGGAGAATCACTGTGAATTTGAGGTCAGTGAACTATAGTGAATTCAAGGTCAGCCTGAACTATACAGTGAGATACTGTCTAAAAGGCAGAAATAATAAACAGGTGTTTAAAATTTTAGATACCTAATGAAATATTTGTTTGAAATGCCATTATATTTGGTGCTTATTTTGAAATAATCCAGTTTTTCAAAGAGTGGGTGGGTGGAGTTAAGAGAAATAGATGAAACAAGATTTTTTTTTTAAGTGGAAATTGGTTGATGCTGGATAATAGATTCATTATTCTTGTCTGCTTTTGTGTATATTCAGAAGTTTGTGTTAAAAGGAAAATTTTGTCTGGCATGTTGGTGCATGCCTATAATCTCAGCTTCCTGCCAGCACTCAGGATGCTGCGAAAAGAAGGTTACCAGGATTTTGAGCCCATCTTGGGCAACATAGTGAGCTCAAGTCTAGCCTGGACCCTGTCTCAAAAATATTTTTTCAAATAATTTTATAGTATTTTAAATATTTAAAAATATATAAAAGTCATAGAGTATGTGGATTTAAATGTGTAACACAATTAATCCAAACCATTATATTTTGTTTGTTTTACAGTGCTAGGGATCAAACCAAAGCCTCATGCATGCTAGGCAAGTGCTGTATTACTGAGCTATATTCCCAGGCCCATACTAGTTTTATATATGGCTCACATGCATCTGAATTCATTGTTGAAGTTAGTTATTCATGCTTCAGTTATTAAACTTAGTAAAGCTCTTATGCAAAGTTATTAAAACTATTATTGAAGTATTTTTATAGTTATTTATTTTAAATTGCAAGAACTTTTGACATATTTAGAAGTTTTTAGGTGTGACAAATTGTATTTCTTAAGTTCTGATCATACATTAAGACCTTTTACAAAATAGGAGATACAGGAATGGTGGGGTCTGCAGCCTGTGGTAAGCCCTTAGTCTAGAGCAGAAGACAGACACAAGCACAGATGAATACATATAAAACTGTAGTACCTGGGCATGGTAGTACACACTTGTAAGCTAGCTGTTCTGGAGGCTGAAGAAGCAGGGTGGCAAGTTTGAGGTTAGCTTAGGCCACTTATAAGCCTACACCACTTAGGCTGGCCTTGAACTCACTGTGTAGTCTAGGCTGGCCTTGAACTCACTGTGATCTTCCTGTTTCAGCCTTGTAAGTACTGGGATTACAGGCGTGCCATGATGCCTCTATCAAAAAAAATTTTAAAGGACTTAGGGATATAGTTGCTGGATGGTAGTGTACTTGCCTAGCACATAAGCAATCCCTAGTACCCACCCCCCAAAAAAACACTCTGTAGTAACATAATCAAGTGGTTGGGAGCACTGAAGAGGAGATTTGCCTAGTAGGGTCCTGGGGTCACTGATTATCAAAGAGGACTTCTAGAAAAAGGATGTTAGCACATGACTTCTCAATTTTAAGGTACATGCTTTCACCTGAGATCTTGTTTTAGACTCAGTAGGTCTAGAATGGACCTGAGATAGTACATTCCTCACAAATTTCTGAGATGATGGAATCAGTACCACACTTTAAATAGGTATCGAAGGGGCCAGGGACATGACTCAGTGGAATAAGCACTTCCCTGGCAAGTGCAAGAGCATGAATTCAATCCCTGGTTCCGCCAAAAAAAAAAAAAAAAAGACCTAAATAGGTATCGAGGTTCTAGATGTTAGGGTTGGATGGGGCAGGGGCAGGGGCAGGGGCAGGGAGGGTGTGGAGACAAAGTGAGCAAAACTGCTCCCAACATGTTCACATACACTGGCTTGCACATGCTCTCTGATGAATTCCAAGTAAGTCCATGGAAGGAGGGAATAAGAGATAAAGACTGAGATAGAAAAGGTAAGGTCAGGTAATGGAAGATTTCATAGGATAGGAAGATGGTGATGAGGCTGAGGAGAATGCTGAGGATTTGAAAGGGACATTTCTCCATAGCTTCTTAAGTCTCTAAAGAATTGGGGAAGTTTCTCCTTTCTAACTCATGAGACATTCTGTAGTGATTGTATTATTCACATAGACCAGTCCTGAGAGCACGCCAGCAATGACATTTCTGCCACATAGAATCCCCAAGTCGATCTCAGCTCATGACCTCACTGGCTCAGGTTCCTTTTAACTGAATAACATGCTGCCCTTTTTGAAAATGATTTGCTGTTCTTCAGATTTTAATATTTGCCTTTAAAAAATGCAGCCCCTCAAAACAGCACTTGAAAGCTTCTGATTGTGATCCCTAATTTAAGTTTTGAAAGCTGCATTATAAGATTGAGTCAAAAATCAAGGGCATTGTGATAGTTAAGCCAGCCTATTATAGAAGATGTCTTGTTTCTTTCAACAGCATTTACATTTTGATGTTTGCATTGATTTTTAGTGTGTTTCAGCTATTGCGGAATACCTATCATTACAAACACTTATATCCACATTTATTTATATTTAACCTTTCCATATTTAACCTTTTCAACAATCCTAAGGTGATATGTCCACTTTCCTCCCCTACTCCTCAGATGAGAAAATTGATGCTAGATTACTAAGTGATTTGATGGAAGATTATACTCTGAATCTAGGCCTCCTGATAGGAAGAGTAGTGCCTTTTCCTTCTAGTACTTCAGTGCATCCCCATTATCTGTATTTCCTTGAAAATAAGAACCCTGGGATGGGTCCAGGCTAGTGTTGAGGTCATTCTTTAGATTTTTCTTTGTGCATTGTTTGGGAATTAAAGTTTGAAATTTAGATAGTATACCGAATTATTGAGATTGCCTTTTTGACATTGTGGAAACCAAAGGATTAACTCAGTGGCGACAGTGAGTCTGCAGTTCATGCTGTTAGCTCTAAGTCATTTTCTTTTATTCTTTGGATTTGAAAAATCCCAAGCCCCAGGAGCAAAAGAGGCAGTGGTATCCAGGAAGTGTTTGCTGCACAGCAGAGCTGCTCTAGAGTGGCGGGCTGCTCCAGGGTGTTCCCTGCCCAGCTGTTCTCAGCTGGCAAAGGCTTCTGCACAAACACTCCACCAGTGGCTTTGCCCAGGCCTCGGGTTCTTCCACCAACACCATGCTTTGTTACTGTAGGTTAGAGTTCATCTTCTCCTAAAAGATGCACTGTTTATGCTTTTCAGCTAAAATGGATCCTCTCACTTTTCTCCAATCAAAGCAATATTGAAAACAATATGAATAATATAAATTATATAAACTAATTTTTTGATACTTCTGTCTTTTAATTCTAGTTAATTAATATTTTTATTCAGTTGATTCCCTTTGGGCTACTTAAATTGGCCTTGTGAGTGTCCAATTGTTTATTCATGAGTTCTGTGAATTATGTTTTCCTAACTAGACTAAGCTGTTTAAAGGCAGAAACAGGAATAGCTCTGGAATTTCAGTGAAAGAGAGTTAATTTAGATAGGAGGACTCAAAGATTTCTCTGGAAGCTGCATTTGCATAGCAGGTACCTTTACTTCACTTGATTGTAGGTTTGTTTGTAGAAAGATGCTGGGGTTATAGTTGTCCTCCCAAGGCTCTGCTTGGTAGCTACCACCAGGAGCCGCCTATTTCAGCATTCTTCCCCCATCTATCACAATGGAAGGCACAACAGGTGCTCACTAATTTTCTTTCTTTATTCTATGAAGTCATACATCTTTCCATGAGAGCACAAGGTAATGAAAAGAATGTGAGTTTCAGGCGCTGGGGAGTTAGCTCAGTGAAATAAGTGCTTCCCTGGCAAGCAGAAAGACCTGAGTTCAATCCCTGGTTCTGAAAAAAAAAAAAAAAAAAAAAAAAAAAAAAAAAAAAATTCCAAGAATGTGAGTTTCAGAGTGCCTTAGCTAAGGTTTCATCATTGCTCACTTGATAGTTTTAAGCAAAAGGACTCTTCTCTGAGTGTTGCTGTCCTTATTTGTGCCTTCAAGGATTATTTTGGGGGAAAAAAGATTATTTTGAAGATTAAATGAATAGAGTACACGCAGCCTCATATCTAGGACCTGGCTCATGATAGTCATGAAAGTACCAGCAGGTATTGTGGTGTGTATTTTCCCCAGGGAATGGATCACCATCATATGTTTCTGCTATCTAATTTCCAGAATCTGTAAGTAACTTGCTTTTTGTTTCTGTCCTTCCCTTTTGTATCAATCCAACTGATCATAGGATTGGCATTGTGCATCAGCTACTACAAGTGGGTTCTCTATGGGGTCCAGTGTGACACTGGACTGAGGTGACACAAAAGCCCCACATTTGTTTTTATTTGCATTTTTGTTTTCAGATCTGAATTCTTTTAAATGTATTTTAGTACAGAGTCTCACTCCACGGATTGGACTTGTAGTGATCCTTCCTGTCTTTCAGCCTCCTGAGAACTGGGGATTACAGGCATGCATCACCACGCTCAGTCTGAGTTGCTGTCTCAGCCAGCCCCAGGGGTGGGGCCAGCATGGCAGACCTGGGGATTGAACCCCTGACCCCTGCATTTGCCTAAGCAGGTGCTTTAATCTGCTGAGCTATAAGGCTAGTCCTTTAGATCTGACTTGAATTCTTTTTCTTTTTTAGTTGATGTTATCTGATTTCTAATTAAAATGCAGATTTTCTGAAGCAAGTGGACATTTTCCTTAGTGACATATAAAATGTTCTAGAGCATACTTTATAATGCGTACTAATAGTTTACAAAGGGAAAATATTCAGATGCACAAAGTTGACTTTGCTGGAAATCTTTACATTAGGAGTTGCTTATAAGGAACATAGCCCTTCAATCTGACAATATAATTAGGAATCTGAATAATAAACGTAAATGTATTTGAGGCCAGCTCTATGAATGTATCAAATTATGATGTAGAATGCTGTGAGTATTTGAAGACTTAGTAAAGGTTGTGGTAGCTGGAAGAAAGGTGAATGGAATTGGGCAGGTTAGGGCACAGTGACAGAGGCTTGTGGGGAATGAGGATGGGATGGGTGTGCATGTACATTGGGATCCAGGCTGGCTATAGTAGAAAAATGGACAGAAAGAATCCACGTCCGGGACTTTAATCAACTCTGGCCTCTAAATTTTGACCTGGATCCCCTGTCCACTTTTCTACCCTAGTAGATACACTCTAATTGAAGAGTTCCAGTTGAAGAAGATGAGCCCAGGAATGACTGGAATGGAAGACAGACGTTTAGGGAGGAGAGGATGGTGGTGTATTTCTATATTCAGGGAATAAGGGTCTGGGTTATAGATGACAGCAATGGGGTAAGATAAAGCACTAATTCCAAGAGGAATTTAGAAGGAAGGTGGAATTTGAGGATAAGTGGAATGTATAAGTGTTGAAATAGTAGGAAGAATAAAAGATAATTCAGTGATTTTTGCCTGGAATATTGGTGAGATCCATAGTTCTTTAGTTCTTTCTCCCAGGAATACACTTGTGTCATTCCTTTTGAATTTTGGGCTGATTTTTTTTTTTTTTTTTTTTTTTAATGTATTTGGTAGGGTCTCATTACGCAGCTTGAACTCATAGTGATCTTCCTGTTTTTAAAACTTTTTTTTGGTTACAGGTCTCACTATGCAGTTCAGATTCATAGTGATCCTCCTGCTTTTAAAATTTGTTTTGTTTGTACAGGGTCTCACTATGCAGTGCAGACTCATAGTGATCCTCCTGTTTTCAGCCTCCCCAGCATTGGGATTACAGGTGTGTGCTACCACACCTGGTCTCGCCGGCTGCCTTAGTGTGCCCTGGGCAGGACCCTGCAGTTGCCTAAGCAGGTGCTTAGTCTACAGAGCTATCTCACCGGGCCCTGATTGACTGATTGATTGATTGATGCAAGGGACCTGTTTCAGTTGCTTATACCATGTGATAAGCCACTCCCTCCCTAGTGGTTAAACCAATAGCAGTTTATTCTTTCTTCCAGTTCTGTGGGCTGGTTGAGTTTCAGCTGGGCCATTCTTCTGCTACTGTCACCTGGGCTTGATCAGGTGACTAAATGCAGTTGGGAGCCTGCTAGGGCCAGGACACCCAAGATTGTTTCTGGTCCTTCTCTGGTGACCTTTCTTTCCCATTCAGACTTTTGAAATGGTAGCTGGTTTCCCTAAGAGAGATAGATAAAGCTGCTGGTCCTATAAAGGGAAGAACTCAGAATCTACATTTTATTGATCATAGCAAATTTGTGGGAGCAACATGATCCAAGAACCTAGAAAGAAAGCATTTGTCCTCACTGTGTTTCTGTGTTATATAAGCTCCCATCCCTGTTCTCTGCAAGGCATCCATTCTTCTTCTTTGCGAGCAGCAGAATCAGCTCACTTGTTCACTCATGTGGCCTAAACATGAGCTTGATTACCTCAACTCTGACAAATTCAGTGCCTGAACTTCATTAAGTGAATACTAATTTCAACTTTCTGGGAGAGAAAATCTGGTGGCTCCAGTGGCCAGAGAATGAGGTATTTTGGCCTGTTTCCAGCTAGCAGCAGTTTGGGGAACAGATTTTCTTAGAAAGTGGTTCTCAGAGAATGTATATGTGGCACCATGAAGGTGTCTGTCGCACCTTAACAATGAAGCTAGTTATAAGCACCATGTTTAATAAACCTTCCTACTTACTTCCCAGCAGTTCTTTGTGATTTAAAGATTAATAGTTGTTTTATTAATCTCAGTAGAAGACTATCCTCAGCTGCCTTGAAAATATTTTCTTGAAGAATTCTGAACATTGGTAGAGAATGTTGATGCAGTAGTCTGCCTTCATTTACAACTTTATTTTCTGCAGTTTCAGTTACCTACAGCCAATCATGATCCAAAAATACTAAAAATTATAGAGCTGATGGCTCTAGCATACAGTTATAGTCTCAGGAGGATGAGACAGTAGGATTGCTTGAGCCTGTGGGTGCAAGTCCACCCTTAGCAACATAGTGAAGCCCTGTCTCTATTAAGAAAAATAAAAGAAAGTAAAATTACCAAAAGAGAAAAAAAGGAAGATATAAAAAGTAAACAATTCACAAATTTGGGGGTTTCTTTTGGTTGGTTTGGTTTTTTGTTTTTGTGAAATAGGGTCTTGCTCTGTAGTTCAGGCTGCCTTAAACTCACTTATGTAGCATAGACTGGCCTTGAACTTAATGGCATTCCTCCTGCCTCAGCCTCCTGGTGAGGCAAATTATAGGCATGTGCTACCATGGCTAACACAATTCATAGATTTTAGATTGTGCGCCATTCTAAGTGGCATGGAAAAATCTTGCACCATCCTACTCCTTCCTGCCTGGGATATGCATCATCCCTTTGTCCCAGGTAACCACACTGTTTATGCTACACTCTTAGTCTCATAATGGCCCCTTCACTTGTCAAATTGACTATTATAGCATGCTAATAGTTTTGCTCAAGTAGCCCTAATTTTACTTTAATCTTTTATTTATTTGCTGTAGAGCCTTGCTACACAGCTCAGACTCATAGTAATGCTCTTGTTTCAGCCTTCCCAGAGCTAGGATTATAGGTGTGCATCACTACACCCAGTTTTGGTGGCCAACACAACATGCAGTACCAGGGATCAAACCTAGATCCTTGTGCTTGCCAGGCAGGCACTTAGACCACTGAGCTATCTCCCCAGCCCCCCTAATTTTACTTTAGTAATGGTCACAAAGTTCAAGAATAATGGCAACTCAGATATGCAAGAAATATGTAAATCTCTTTAGGTATATTAGTTATCTCTAAGTGAAAATGTTTGAAAATTCATAATTTATTAAAAAAAAAAATTCTCATGCTGAGGTTCCTAAAATCTATGGTAAGAACAAATCTTCAATACATGAGATTACAAAAGAAGGAAAAAGATTTCTGTTAGTTGTGCTGTCGCACTTCAAACTGCAAAAGTTGATTGTGGTGTGTGGTAAGCACTTAGTCAAGATGGAAAAGGCATTAAATCTGTGTATGTTTGTGTAGGGGAAAAACTTAGTATGTGTACAGCTTGGTACTGTCTGTAGTTTCAGGCATATTCAAGGGATCTCAGAACATATTCCTTGAAGATAAGGCAAGCTACCATAATTGATTGTCATGAGTCTTGAGGCTTCAACTATGATAAACAAAGGGTCCATTTATACATCTGGATGATTCTTTTTAAAAAATTGAAAGTGATGACTCTTCGGTAAGAAGAAAAATGCATAACCAAGCCACAAGGACTTTAAAGTGGCCTTGAAAGCTGGGGAAAAAAAGAGAGAGAGAACAAATATCCTTTTTCAAATGGACTTTTCCTCCCTGCTTCTGGGAGGCGCTAAGGGTGGGACACAGTCTGGAAATCCACTCATTTGACCAGTAATGCTTTGGAAGACAATGTGACAAGTCTTCTCTGGTAAGCCTTGGAGCTGCACTTTCCAGTACCAGCCAGAGGGTAGTGGCACCGTTCTGAGGCCGAGTATGTCTCAATTGTTGGCCCTCCTATGCAGAACATCAAGGAATCAAGGAGTTTAGGAAGTCAGATTTGGGTCAGAGATGTAGCTCACTGGTAGAACACTTCGCTAGTATTAGCAGGAAGCTCTGGTTTGATCCCCAATACTACAAAAAAAGAAAAAGAAAAACAAAATTTTTTCTTGAGTCTCAGAATTTATTTAAATAAATTTAAAATAAAAAATAAAAAAGAGAGAGAGAAGAGAGGAAAGGATGAAAGGAAAATCCATGAATTATGGCTCTGTATGCACTCAAATATACTCATCTCCTGGATACAGCTTGTACAACTCTGTATAAAGACTCTTTACCTGGGTAAGCTGGTTTCTTTGTCCAGTAGTACTAGTATCTACTGTCCTGCCTTGCTGAATGGGCTAGTGCTTTGTATAAGATGACTGATGTGAAGTACACTATGTATGATATGGAAATTAAGAGCTTAATATTTTAATATCCAGAAAAAAACTTTCTTCTGAGGTGACTGCATTGAATTTTGTCTTTTAAATCAATGCTATTTTACTTTTTTATCACTCAATAAGTTATCCTTGTTTATATGGTGAATGATGAAAGCCTTATTATATATAGTGATAATAAACTTCCCTTATTCAGCATGTGCCATCTTGCCAGGCCTTGAGTTATTTACAGCATCTCATTTTTTTTTCTCAAGAATGCTTTGAGGCCCTTATTTTTCCTCTTTCTACTGTTGAAGAAACTGAGCTTAGCAGAGCTATACTGGAGAGACCAGAATGTGCCCTAAGATTTGTCTCAATACAGAATCCTGGCTGCTCCTTGGATTCATGATGGTCACACCCATGTGATTCAGAATATAGCATAGCACTTGTAAGTAAGCAAGCAAGCAGAAACAGCTCCTGGCTACAGTAGGGCTATAGTTATGCTACAGAGGGTAGCATAACTATGTTCCATCTTTTAGAAACTATTCTCTTCTTTTTTAAAAGCTAGGATCTGGCTACCTTGCCCTGAGTGAGTGGTATTGAGCTTGTGAGCTCAAATGATCCTTCTGCTTCAGCTTTTCAGTAGCTGGAACTAAAAGGCACATGTCACAACATCTGGCTTATTAATGCATAATTTTTTTCATTCTAATAAACTCTGTAGGTTTGTCCTAAGCCTACAAAGTAGCAAATTAAGAAGAGAATAAGTGGGGCTAGGGAGATAGCTCAGTAGTGCCCCTGCCTATCAAATGCAAGGTCCCAAGTTTGATCCCCAGTACCGCATGCCATGCTGGCTCTGAAACTGAGTGTGGTGGTGCACACCTGTAATTCCATCACTAGGGAGGCTGAGACAGGAGGATCACTATGAGTCTGAAGTGCATAATGAGACTCTGTATCAAATAAATAATGAAATAATTTTTTTAAAAAGAGAGAATAAGCCAAGACTGTGGACACTGACAATAGTAAGAAATGGATGCTATGCTTCCTTTCACTTACAGTGTTCTACAGTGTCAGCAGCTGTGGCAACAACTGTTTTGGATTGCATGTTGGTGTGGCCCCTTAACTCTAAATGTTGAGCCTTAAGCTAGCGTGGTGTTTGGAGCCAGGACCCATAGGAAATAACCAGATTTGAATTAGTTCCTTAGTGTGAGGCCTCCTGTGGGATTAGTGGACTTACTGAGAAGAGACCAGAGCTTATTCACAGTCCACCACAGACTGAAGACACAGAAACCTAAGCTAAGACAGCAAACAAGGAGACAAATTACTGGTAGAAGCAATAACAAAAAAGCACACCAGTCTGGGCCTTTATAGTGAAGTACATTTGATGGCTTCAAGTCATCAAAAAAATTTAGAGCAAGGTGAGCTATGTTAAATTTATTTTGAGGAACATCTAATGCATTTTAGAAAGGTTTCCTGCAAGGAGAATAAGAAAAAAAAAAGTTTTAATGTCAGTCTTGGAAAAACTCAGTTGTTCAGAATATTTCCAGACAGCCAAAGATGACAGCAGGAAGGAGCAGGGCTGGCCAAATAGCTCAGTGGATTAAAGCACCTGCAAGCAGGTCCAGCAGCAGGGTTTCAATCACCAGGCCTGTGACGCTGACCCCACCCCCAGGGTGCCCTGAGATGGCGATTGAGACTGGGCATGGTGGTGCACACCTGTAATCCCAGCACTTAGGAGGCTGTAAACAGAAAAATCACTATGAGTCTGATCTAGTAGTGAGACTCTGAATGCCCTGTGGATCCTTCCCTAAAATACAGGAAAAAAAGGAGTAAAAAACAATAGTTACTAGCCGTAAGTGAATGCTGTTATGCTGAATGCTCTGCCTTTCATTTCTGCCTGCCTGAGAAAGATTTTTACCCACTCGTTTGATCAACAGAGTCACAGAGCACCTACTGTGTGGCTAGGACCTCTGTAAGCCCTAGAAAGACAGTATCTGGTGGAAGATATAATCCTGCCCTTAATTTGTCTTCGGTTTATTTGAGGAGAAAGGCACACGCAAAAAAAGGTATTTGGAATCAAACTCAGCATACACTGCTATCAGACTGCACAACCAGGGACAGTACTTCTCTTTTTTTATTGGGGTGGTAGGGAGAAGAGAAGATGAAAAGGTGATGGGCTTTTCACAGAAATTCGTGCTCAAGCTGAATCATAAGTAGGCGTGCTTATGGAGAGCATTCTAAGCAGAGATAACTGGTGTAAAGATTCACTAGCCACAGATCAAGGTACACTTAGAAACTTGCAAATGTTCTGCAATTTAGCCTTCATATAGAAGTTAGTCAGGGGTACAGAGAGAGGTCATATAGGCAGGAAAAAGAGAAACAGCACAGATGGAGTAGGGCAATGTATAGCATGTAAGAAGATCTGGACTTGATTCTGTGTGGCAACAGGGAGCTTTATGTGTCTGAGGCAGGGCTCACATATCTCTCCAGCTGCTTTCCTTCCCCCATCAGTGATCATGTTCAAGCTTTACTGTTCCTGCAAAGGCCAATGTCTTTCTTCTCTAAGTTCTCTACACTTGTCATTCTTCCTTTCTGGCATGTAATGTAAGGATTATTTTGTTTGCATTATGCTACCTAGAGTAGGTAAGCCAGAAATGGAGATGGAATAGGAGAGTCGGCCACTGTGGTCTAAGTGTGAGGAGACGGAGGCCTCACCTGAAAAAAGGGCAGCACACAAATAGAGAGGCACAGACAGATGCACATGATATTTTAGGAGGTAGAATGGAGAGTAGTTGGACTTGGGGAGCAAGGATGATGCTTCAAACCATTATGTTCAAAGGCATTAGAACAACAGCGGAGTATAGTTGGGTTCCAGTGATCTACCTTGTGGTGTGTTTTAGAACTTCATTGCCCTGTTGGGAAGTAAGCTACCTGGCTTTGTTCACTAAATTGTTGTAAATAAAGCTTATAGGTTCCAACTGTGTTAATGCAACCCATGCCTTTGCTTATGTCCAACCTTAGTGTTTATAATTATGTGCCTGAGTTCTCTATAGACAAGTACTTAATAACATACTTACTTGTGTGCACAATGGAATAAATGAGACAAAAAAAAAAAAAAAAAACACACAGTCAATAACCAAGATGGTCACAATTAAGTAATTCTTATTAACTACCATTAAACACATGGTTCAGGTTTCTATATATAAGGTCCCTTTAACAAACTCAGTTTAAATCATAGGTCCATGACTAGAAATGTTTCTGTAGTTGTTTAAGCTCTAAAACCCAAACATTCCCAGGCCAAGCCCCCACTGAACAATGGACTGCTACTGCTTAGAAATATTGTGTTTACATTTGCTACTATAGAGATTTGGTTTGTTTCCGAAAGATGCATTTTAACATTTGTGTGGTAAGCCACATTTGTTATATTTGAACCATGTATGACGCAAGGGAGAAGGGTAACCACTAGGCTTAAGGGGGGAGGGTGAGTATTTGGGTTAGCAAAGCTACTTCCTGCCAATTTAAAATGAGCTGGTTAGATAGCCAAAGAAAATTTTTAAATGTATGTTACACTTACATATTTATATGCTTAAAAGACTAATGTGGAGATTGAATTTATTAAATTGGACAGTGCCACTTATCTATCTAAGACTGCATGGCTAGCACTTTGGAATTGAATAATACAGAACTCTCAGTTGACCTAGAAATACTTCTAGGGCCTAATATTATTCATGTCTTATATTTTTAGTTCTATAAGTTATGAGGAGCTAAACAGAAAAAGGGAGAGAGTTTTGACGGATATTGGAGTGGTTCCTGAATTAATAACATCAATGGAAAACTAATGGGGTGGGATGGGAAGTTTCATGTTCTAATGGCTTGATTTTTCCAGTGATAAGTCCCTCCCTGAAGCTATCTAGGAACCTGCTGAGAATTGCCTTATCAGAAAATCCAGTTGAGAAAAGCTGATTTATCCATGACCCAAAATGAATTCATTTCTTCATTCAAAAAGGATAATTTAAATAAATCAATGTAGCAGTTGTCTGTTGGTGTGTAACAGTTATCCTAAAACTTAGTGACTTAAAATAGCACACATTTAATGTTTTACATATTCTGTGAGTCTAGAGTCATGAGTATAATTTAGCTAGATCCTCTGAATCAAATTTTCTCTCTAAAGTGTTTACCAGGACTGAAGTCTTATCTTAAGGCTCAACTTGGAAAAAGACCCATTTTCTAGTGCAAATAATTTTTAATATGATTTAGTTCTTTGTAGATTGTTGGACTGAAACATTTAGCTGTGTTTCCTGAAGGCCACGTTTAGTTCCTTGTTACATGGCCTCTATCATGGCATATTGCTTGAAGAAAGCCATAGAGAATCTGCTAGCAAAATGAAGCCATAACTCTTTATAATCTAGCCACATAAGTGCCATCCCATCAACTTTGCCACATTCTGTTAAAATCACATCACTCGTCCAGGCCATACACAGAGGTAGAGATTCCACAAGACACGAACTATAGGAGGTAGGACTCTATCTTGGGCAGTTTGGGCATCTATGACAAAGTTCTGTTGGCCTGGGTAGCTTAAATAAAAGATTATTTCTCACAGTTTTAGAGGCTGGGAAGTCCTCCTCAGATTTAGTATCTGGTGAAGGCTATCTTTCTGGTTTGTTGATGGCCACTTTCTTGCTATATCCTTACATGGTAGAGGGTACTCCCTGAACTCTTTCTTTTTTTATAAGGGCACTAATCCCATCATGGGACTCAGCCCTCTTTACCTCATTTAATCCTAATTGTCTCCCAAAGGCCCTAATGGAAAATATCATCATGTGAGGGTTTTAGGCTTCAACAGATGAATTTGAGATAGGGAAAATAAAAGAAAAAAAGTTAAAAAGCAAAAATTTATTTCTATATTGTACATTCATATACTTCACTCCTGATACCAACTGGTATTTTTGCAAAACACCCAATTCTTCAACTCTAGACACCATCTGGGTATCCTAAAATTAAATTATAACACTGACTACCTATGGTTGGTGCAGACTGACAGCTTTAGGATGCAGTTCCACAAGATTACAGGAGATATCAGTTACAAGTAGTGGGCCCTAGGTTTCCCATACTCTGTCAAAGATTACTACAAATCAAGGGTTCCTATGACCTCCAGTGGATTTCATAATTTGCTATCAGAGCTCAGAACTCATGAAAACACATTTATCAATTTAGTATAAAGGATATATTAAAGGTATAGTTGAACAGCTAGATGAAGAAGTAAGTATATGGGTTTTAGGTCAGGAAGGGTCCCTAGCACAGAAGCTTCTGTCCCTGTGGAGTGTGTTACACCTGTAGCACATGGATGTGTTTACCAGTTGAAAACTCTCTGAACCCCATCTTTTGGGAATTTTTAGGGAGGTTTCATTATTTATTAACTCAATCTTTAGCTCCTTCGCCCTCGCTGGAGAAGGGGAGGTGGTACTGTAAGTTTCAAGTTTTTTATCATGGTATGGTCTTTCTGGTGATCAGCACCCACCCTAGACCAGAACAAACCATTCAGTATGTGAGTGCAACACACTAATATGATCACTGGTAGATTGAATAATAGCCCCTCAAAGATGTTTGTCATGAATCCTAGGGTCTGTGAATATATGGTTTTTGATAGCATAAGGAACTTTTTAGATGTGGTTAAGGATTTTGAGATGGACAGATCTTCCTGGGTTATTCACATATATGGTGTAACCACAGGTTCTTATAACAATGAGAGAGTAAGAAAGATCTGAGTCAGAAAAGGCACTGTGATAGGAGAAGCAGAGAGAGAGAGAAAGAGATTATGACGGAAGGGGGTGCCTTGCTGAAAGCCAAGGAATAGTGGTAGCTTCTAGGAGATGGAAAAGGCAAGGAACAGACTCTTCCCTTGAGGTTCCAGGAGGGACTCAGTTTTGCTGACACTTTGATTTTAGCCCTGTAATATCCATGTAGTACTTCTGGCCTTTAGAACTGGAAGATGATAAATGTATGTTGTTATAAGCCAGTAGGTTTGTGGTAATTTTTTCCAGAAGCAATAGGAAACTAATTCCCCAAGAGACCTTAGGGAAACCCACTTGAGGCATTTTTTAAGAAACAAGGAGTTTGAGTACAAATTATAGGGTAATGGACTTTTGGGGGCTTTTCCTACCCTCAGTGACTATGAAAAAATTTACATATTGTAAGTTTTCTATTTTTAGGTAACTGCTCATTCTGTTCTGTATTAAATCCTATCAATACTGACATAGTAAAATGAAATGTCTTAGAGTCCATTAAAGAGGGGTCTGGATCTCCAGTACACTTCAGAATAAAGCAAACGATGTTTAGCAGAGAATGCTAAGGTTTCCACTTTAAAGCTTATTACTTATTATTCATTTATTTATTGTACCTCAGGAGTAGACATATTGACTGAGATGAAAGTACCTGGCACAGATTGCTTTTCTTTCTTGGTGTTTCATAGCCAGATGTTATGAAATTCTCTTTTTTCTTTTTCTTTCTCTCTAGTGCCTGGAAACCTTGGCTGCTACAAAGATCATGGAAACCCACCTCCTCTAACTGGCACCAGTAAAACATCCAACAAACTTACCATACAGACCTGCATTAGTTTCTGTCGCAGTCAGAGGTTCAAGGTAATGGCTTTGTGGATATGTAACTATAGAAAAAGCAGAAGATCTAAGAGTATTTTGCTGTGGTAATTTAAAAATGTGTATTATTTAAGAGGGCTGTCAAACCATATAACTATTTTTCTGTGAAGGAAAAATTGGAGTAAGCTTAGGATTCAGGAGGGTGAGGCAGTGTTTTTGTGTAAGGACTGGGAGGAAAATTTCCAGTACATAGCAGCATCCTTGTTTGACCCCCTGACTGACTTGTGTATTTGTGCCCTTGTGTATTATGGGCTATCATTGTATCCACAGAGAATCAGAATAAGCCAAGGTAGTGGTTTACTTCCTTAATAGTCTACTGGGCCCTAGCCAGTTTACTAAACCAAGATATTTTTTTCTTCCCATCCATTCTTTTTTCTGAAATTCATTCCTCAGTCTTTAAGGTTCAATAATACTGTTGTTTGTTATATCAGAAAAATAAGAAAAGGTTCTTCTCTCCCTCTTTCTTTCCTACTTCCCCTCCTTCCTTTCATTCTTTCCTTTTTATCTAAGGTGCCTTAATTAGTCCCAAGCAAGGAAGATAGCTTTTCAGGGTTCAGGGCCTATTGAGACAAGTGCCTAGGGAAGGCAGGTGACCCAACATGATCAAGCAATTGAGCATGAGTGAATGTATCAAAAGCTGGAATAAAAGGGCTGGCCAGATAGCTCAGCAGACCAAAGTGGCTGCTTAGGCAGACACATGGACCAGGGTTCAAACCTCAGGGTGCCATGCCAGTCCCACCCCCGGGGCTTGTTGAGACAGTGACTGAGACTGGCCATGGTGATGTGTGCCTATAATCCCAGCACTTGGGAGGCTGACAGCAGGAGGATCACAATGAGTCCAATCTGTGTAGTGAGACCCTTTAGACCTTGTACTTTACATTAAAAAAACAAAACAAAACTGGAATAAAGCCTAAATGTTAGATAGGGATTAGATTAGTATAAGTACATGGAGTGTCTTTGTGTATGTGTTTATATATACACATGTGTTTCTAAGCTCTGTCCACTGAGTGAGCCTAGGATCAGTGACATACTGATAGCAGAGAATAGTATACTTAACACCCAGATCTGATTTCTAAATAGTATTCTCCACTAAAAGAAACTCCTTAGAGAAAATTACTGATTATAGTACTAGTTCTGAGAGTGCAAAATGATCCTGAAACATCTCATATAGGAAAGCAAACAATGATATACATTTACCACAGAGACACAAAAGCTACCTTGAAGGAGTTCCTACCAGTCAAATCTGACATAATTTGAGCTTCTAATCTAAACATAATGATAATACAGTAAATATGCCCCATTGAATAAACTGAGCCATAACTCCATATTAGTGAATGAGAAGAAAAATATTCTTTCTCAGAGAGTACTAAGACACAGAGGAAAAATATGAGCTATATTAATCACTTACCCATTGCTGGAATGAAATATTTGACACCCACAATTTAAAGGTAAAAAGTTTAATCTAGCAATTTCTTTGAGTTCATTCTGTGGTCAGTCTACCAATTAAGAAAATCCTAGGTCTGGATGGATTTATTGTTGAATTCTATAGGAACTTCAGGGAACACTCTGAATACTCTCCAGCCTCTTTAATGAAATTAAAAGGGAAGAAATACTCCCAAAGTCATTCCTAGAAGCTAGTATTAACCTGATTCCAAAATCAGACAAGGATCCATCCAAAAATGAGAATCATAGATTATGTAGATACAAAAATCCTCAACACAATACTGGCAAACAGAATGTAACACATCATAGAAAAACATCAGGCATTATAATCAAGTAGGCTTTCTCCCAAGAGCTCAAGGGTGATTGAACATAAGCAAGTCAGTAAATGTAATACATCACATAGAGATGAGGACACAAGTGACACAATTGTCTCAACAGATACAGAAAAAGCCATTGACAAAATCTCACATTCTTTCATGTTACAAACACTGAAGAAAATAGGTGTCTAGAGGGGGACCTTATCTCAATCGGATGAAAGCGATTTGTGACAAGCCCACTGCCAACATTAAATGGAGAAAAACTGAAAGCTTTCCCTCTAAAATTGGGAAAAAGACAAAGATGCCCAGTACCCGCTCTCTATTTCAACATAGTACTTGATACATTAGCAAAATCAATTAGGCAAGAAAAAGAAATAAAAGGGATATACATATATTTTCAGAGAACATGATCTTTTATATAGAAGACACCAAAGTATTCACCAAAAGACTCTTAGAATTAACAACCAAATTCAATAATTGCAGGACTCAAAATCAACACACAAAAATCAGTATTATTCCTGTACACCAATAATAAAATCATCAAGAAAGAAATTAGGGGTGAAAGTGCTATTTACAATAGGAATAAGAAAAAGTAAATACTTAGAAATTAACCTAAGTAAGGAAGTGAAAGATCTCTATAATGAAAATTACAGTATTCTGAAAAAGGAAATTGAAGAGGATATCAGAAATTGTAAATGTTCTTGGATAGGCAGAACCAATGCAGTTAAAATGACTATATTTCCAAAACTGATATACAGACTTAATCCAATCCCAATAAAATGCCAAAAGAATTCTTCACATAACTAAAAAACTTTAAAAAATCAAATAGTAAAAGCCAAATAACGCAATTTAAAAATAGATAGAAGACTCAGATACTTCACAAGGAGAGTGCACTGTTGGTAAATAAGCACATTAAATGATATTCAACATCCTAAACCATTAAAGAAGTACAAATCAAGACCACAGTTAGCTACAAGGTAGAAGTGATAGGTAATATAGTTTAAGATGATAGAAAGGGGAGTCATAAATGAGCAGTCTCACCATGTAGGTCATGCTGCTCTTGAACTCACTTTGTAGCCCTGGCTGGCTTCTAACTTGTGGCAGTCTTCCTACTTCAACCTCCCGAGTTCTGGGATTACATGGGTGTGCTTCCATGCCCAATTCTTCCCCTTAAAATTTAAATACAGTAGAAATGCAAACATTAAAAAGGGATACTTATTGGCAGGGAGACACATTCATAGTGTGTGATAGTATATAGTTCATCATAAGCTTGGAATCAAGTGTTGGTAGAGTGGGACCAGCGAAAAGCTCCAGGGGAAGGGTGGCCTGAAAAGATGAAACTGATTGTTAGGGCCAACCCTGCCAGGCTCCTTCAAGCTGGCTGACAACACTCACTGTGTGCTGCTTGTCTGTCATGACAGTTTGCTGGGATGGAGTCAGGCTATGCGTGTTTCTGTGGGAACAACCCTGATTACTGGAAGTATGGGGAGGCAGCCAGCACCGAGTGCAACAGCGTCTGCTTTGGGGATCACACCCAGCCCTGTGGGGGTGATGGAAGGATCATCCTCTTTGATAGTGAGTATGCCTTATGCCTGTTACTGCCTAAAACACAGAACTCTTGGACCAGAGCAGCATACCCTTCCTTCCTCCCTCCTCCCATCTGTTCCTCCCTTCATTCTTTCTTCCCTTCCTCTCCCCTTCCCTTCTTCCCATGTATTAATTCATTCACTTTTCAATACTTATGGAGCATAAGGTACCCAGGCACTTCCCAGACCCTGGGGATACAGCACAAACATGCAGGCTCAGCCAGTCCTCTAAAAGGAAAAATGGACATTTAACAAGTTATAGACTACAGTTGCGCTGAGTGCCTTGAGGTGCTGCTGAGACAACCTAAAAAAGATGACTCTTCCAATTTTACATAGCCAAAGATGTGACTTTTTTAGTATCAGCTTTAGTATCATTTGATTAATGTGTTTTCAGCCATTAAAGAATTATATTAGGGAGTATTTCTTCCTGTGATTCATCTGGGAATACAGTATATCCTTTGAATTATTTGTTTGAGGGCAAATGTTGAGTTTGCCTTGACCCATCTCCTCTCTGATTTGCCAATTTTGTGACAGGTCAGTCAGGGACAGAGTGTGTTCTGAATTGGTTGTGATCCTAGCATTGATCTCTCCAATACCATGCTCTCACTCCTTAGCCCCCTAAGTCCTTATTGTAACCAACTCATACCTCCTCAGTGGTAGTGAGACTTTATGAGAATCACAGTGTCAACACAACACCCTATTTTAAGATGATAGGAGAGTTGTAAATGAGGCAGACAAAGGAAGGGGTTGAGATTACTATGAAAGTATCCACAGTGTCTTTTTTTTTTTTTTTTTTTTTTTAGTAGAACTGGTGATTGAACTCATGCCCTTGCACTTACCAGGGAAGTGCTCATTCCACTGAGCCATCTCCCAGGCCCATGTCTTTTTTTTTTTTTTTTTTTTTAATGTATTTTAGTACAGGGACTACAGGGTCTCACTACACAGATTGTACTCATAGTGATGCTCATATTTTCAGCCTCCCAAACTCTGAAATTACTCCCAAGGGCTGGGATAAGAGGTGCACACCAGCACCTTAGTTTCAGTCTGCCTCTCAGCATCCCCTGGGGGCGAGGCCAGCATGGCATACCCAGGATTGAACCCTTGTCCCTGTGCCTGTCTTAAGTAGGTGATTTAGTCCACTCAGCTATTTGGCCAGCCTTCACAGTGTCATTTTGGAACTTAGAAGGAGATCCACTCCTGATGTTTCTACCAGGTAGAATGGCTCAGTTTTGAGCAAAACCATCACATTAGTTGCATAGGGCCATCATAACAAAGTATCACAAACGGAATCATTTAAAATAACAATAATTTATTCTTTCATAGTTCTGGAGGCCAGCTAGGGAGATGGCTCAGTGGAATAAATGCTTCCCTGGCAAGTGCAAGGGCCTGAATTCAAACCCCAGTTCTGCAAAAAAAAAAAAAAAAAAAAAGAGAAAGAAAGAAAAGCCTTTATTTCCAGAGTTCTGGAGACCAGAGGCCCCATATGACAGTGTCAGTAGAGTTGTGTTCTGTTTGAAGGCCCCAGGGAGGCTTTCCTAGCTTTGGGTGTTTGCCTGTAGTCCTTGCATGTATTGGCTTATAGCTGCATCACTTCACACAGCTGTACATCCATGTTTCACTGTCTCCTTATACCAGTGATTGAATTTAGAGCCCACCCTAGTCTGGTATGATTGCATCTTAACTTGATTACATCTGTAAAGACCCTGTATCTAAATAAGGTCATATTTACAGATATCGGGTGTTAGGATTTGAACATACCATTTTGTGGGGACACAATTAACTGCTACTTATAGTAGCTGTACATCCTAGCCCAGATTTATAACAAAGCCTTTGTAGGTTCTAACTTAGATGTTATCTAACGTGTATAGCTATTTGTGTTTTGGAGAAAGGGTGATTAGAACTCTTGTAGTCAATTATTGATCTTTTAAACCTACTATGCCCCTTGGAGACTGCTGGTACCGTCTTATAAATCCTAGGATGTCATGTCAAGACAAATGCTCAGTTTGGTATTCTGTTGTGGTAGACTGAACTAGGCTAATACTTAAGGCAACTTGCTAATGTTTAGTTGGCAGATAACCATGCACTTAGATAGCATCCTAGAGTTCATCAAAATGTGATTCTGTACCTTGACATCCTCACTCAAGAGAGTATGTTTGTGGAAATTTCTGCTATAGCCTTAAGAAGAAGAAAAAAAAAGGAAATAAACATTTTTTGAGGACTTGGGGATTTTTGTTTTATCTTCTGGGATATGAGGTTGTTTTTGCTTTTTAGCATTTGACTGTGACTGTGATATGTCTGGTGTGTTTTCTGTTTTGTGTTTTGACTTGAGTTTGCTGAGATTTTTAGATTTGTGTTTTGTTACTGATTGATTTGGAAACATTTTCTGCTATTATGTCTTCAAATGTTTCTTTTGCTTTGTATTCTTTTTCATCTCCTTTTGGAACTCCAGTTACATGTATATTAGACCTTTTAATAATGTTTCATAGTTGTTGAGTGTGTTGTTCTTTTTTGTTTGTTTGCCTGTTTCTCCCCCTCTGTGTTTACTTTGAATAAATTCTATTGGTTTCTCTTTGACTTTACTGATTCTTTTTTCCTCTATGCCTAGTCTGCTGATAAACCTGTCAAAGGAATACTTCATTTTCTGATAGTATTTGTTTATTTCTAGTATTTACATTTGACTTTTTTTTTTTTATAGTTGCCATGTCACAATTGAAGTTTCCAATCTGTGTAGTAATGTTGTCTAGGTTTTAGTAGGTATTGATGTAGAGTGTTGTATCTGATAGTCCAGCATCTGGATCCTTTATGAATCTAGGTCTGTGACTATTTTACTTCTTGACAGTGAGTTGTATTCCAGCCCTTTCTTAATTGCTTTTAGGTATAATGTCTGTCTTTCTATGTTTTTTTTCATTCTTAAAGTATTTTCTTTCTTTCTCTTTCTTTTCTTTCCCTTCCTCCTTTCATTCATTCTTCCCTTTCTCCTTGCTCCCTTCTTCTCTTCACAACATCATTTCTTTTTATTTTCTTTTTTTTGTAAGAGTGAGGAAGAGTGTTAGAGACTGAACCCAGGGCCTTCACACTGAGCTACACCCCAACCCTTTTTTTTTTAATTTTGAGAAAGGGTCTCAGTTGTCCATGCTGGACTCAAAGTTGGAATCCTCCTGCCTCAGCCTTCCACCAGAGTACTGTTAATTACTATATGCCATATATAGAAGAGTTGTAGATTGCTTAAGATGAATCGCATTTACTTTTGACAGAGGTGAAGCCAGTCTGTCAGTAGTTGAGCAGCATTTGGATTTCATTGCTTCTAACATTACCCTCACTTTCTTTGTGCCTGAGACAGAATAAAGGCCACCTGTAAATGAAACTAAGAGGAGTATATTCTCAAAGTCTGTAGGTGACTGGCTCCAAAACAGGATGAGAGGATCCTGGGCATGCAGAAAAATAGTTGCTCATTTCATGGCAGATAGGAAGCGGAAAAGAGATAAGCTGGTGAGGGAGATAAATCCTTGCAGGCCATATGCCCAGTGATCTGCTTCTTCATACCAGACCCCATCTCCTAAGAGCAAGTCAGCTATAAGCCCTCATAATCCATTTACCTTCCAAAGCCCCACCTTCCAAAAGTCATAATATTCTACCTCTGGCCCCCAAAAGATTCATGCACATCCCTTTATGCAAAATACATTTAGTCCGTCTCTAAGAGTTGCCAGAATCCTGACAGTTTCAGCATTGCTGAGAAGTCCAAATCCTCTTGAGACTCAAGGCAAACTCTTAGCTATGATTCCCCATTTTTTTTTTAAATTAAACTGCCAACATACAGTGTCACAAGGTCAACATTCCTATTCCAAAAGGGAGAAATAAGGACATAGAAACTAATAGGACCAAAGCAACATTGATACCCAGTGGTACAGATATTAAATTTTGTAACTCCATGTCTCTTACCCAAGGTAAGCTGTGTTAACATGTGAACTCCAAAAAGCTTGTATGGGCCAACTTTACTGGCATTGCCAGTAATTGCAGCCCTCAAAGCTTCTCTTTGAGTCTGGTTTTGTCCATCTCGTACGGCTTTCCTCCAACATGGCAGAAATTCCATGTTGTCATTTATTTCCTAGGTCTGTACTGAACTTTCAGCTTCACTTTTAATGCTGCAGGTTCTGCCCAGTCTGGCATTCCAGGCCTTCTTCTCAAATCTGGGTGGAAGCCTCCATCACCCTACAACTCTTGCATTCTGCATGCCTATAAAATCACCACCCTATGGACATTGACAGAGCCTGCTGCTGGCTTAATCAGCTAGCCAGGCTCTCTTGTATCGAGGCTGCAGAAGTCTCCAGGGACCTGGATGGCTGTATAGTCAATGGAATCCAAGGAAACAAATTTCCTAGGCAGCTGTTCACTTTCCCAATCACAATACCCTGTGTCTCCCTTTACAAGTAGTCTTTCAGGTTGCAATTTTGAGCCTGTGATGGGTGGGGCCTGGATGGTTCCTGTCATTCCCTCAGGCCATCCTTTCTATTGTCCTGCTATAAAGTACTTGGCTTCTTTTTAATGCTAATCTTCTCAGCAACTAAGCAGTCCTCTGCTCTATCTTTATGGGAAATTTTTTTTCGGGCAAAACTGAGGAGTGTTGTTTTTGTTTTGTACCAGGAATCAAACTCAGGACCCTGCACTTGCGAGGTAGGTGCTTATACTGCTGAGCTATATCCCCAGCATGAAGATGTTTAAAGTGGGCTTTTGCTCCAGTTTTTTCCTGTAAACCTGACTTAACACCAGCAAGCAGTATCCATGTTACAGCCTGATCATTGGATTGCTTTGAAATTTCCTCCACCAGATTAATTGGTCTGCCACCTGTCTTACTTTTCTCTTCTTGCTGAGACAAAATACTCAGTACACAAAATTAAGGAAGGAAAGGTTTAGTTAGCTCACAGTTTGTAAAGGTTTCAGTCCATAATCAGCTGGCCCCAAGGCAGGGTGGCATGCCACAAGGCAGTAGTTAAATGTGGCAGCAAAAGCAACAAGAGCAAAAAGGGGAGAACAAGCCTCTTCTTCCTTTACATTGTAAGCACGGAGCCCCCCCACACACAGGTGCAGCACTCACACCATCTCTGTACCACCTCTTGCATAAGATGAGGATGTTCACAAAGTGAGGCCCCTTGGCCACCTACTGAGTCAGTTAAGCTTCTAACCTTCTCAGCTTTCAAGTTGACATGGTGTATCAACCATTACACTGCCTTTAATTTCAGTCTTCCACAAAGCCTCAGAGCATGAGCATAATTTAGAAAAATGTTCCAACAGAGCACATGGTCTGGAGTCCAACTACCAATGGAGTATTTATTCCTAATTGAAACTCCATTTTTTCCTTTCAAGTTTTAATTTTTATTAGTATGTATTTGTAGTACATAATTACATTCATCACAGGGAGTTGGTGATGTACATAACATATCTTAATTATTTTTATGTCCCTTTCCCTCCTCTCTGTCCCCCCTCACCAAAATGAAAGCTCTTGAGCCTGGTCCTCACCGTCTGTATTACTGTCAGCATTCTGTTCTTCCAAACTTTGACTAGCATCTTCCATCGCACTTGACTTGTACCATTTTAGGGCTTCTTTAGCCTTCATTTCCAACCTTTCCAAATTTCTCCAGCAAACAAGTTCAAAAGGCATCTGAATGATGTGGTCAGGTAGCACCTCAAGAATGACCCACTTCTCTGTCAGCAAAATCTTACTTTTATCATTGCTGAGACACAGTGCCCAACACCTGCAAATTAAAGGAGAAAAAGTTTATTTTGGTTTATATTTCAGTATGTAGTTGGGTGGCTTCAAGGCAGGAAGGCATTTCACAGGAGCATGATAAAAGAATAGCTGCTAACCTCAGAGCAGACAGGAAAGAAGAAGAAAAGAGCTGAGGAGGAAAATCTATCCATCATCTATCTATCTATCTATCTATCTATCTATCTATCTATCTATCTATCTATCTATCTATCTATCATCACTTTTTTGGAACAAGTTCTTGCTATGTAGTTCAATTGGCCTTGAACTCACTTTGTAGCCCAGGCTGGACTTTAGCTTTTTATAATTCTCCTATCTCAGCCATTCCCCCTCCCCCTCATTGCACCACAGGGCTAGCATTACAGGCCTATGCCACTACACCCAGCTGAAAGTAAACCTTTCTAGGCCATGCCTCCAGTGGCCTCTGACCAGACTACCTCCTAAGAGCAAGTCAGCTATAAACCCCATGATGAGTGTGTGAGGCTTTCTGGGTCCCTCTGTATTCATTGTAGAGTTTCTATCTGATAGATCCAAGCTCTGAAACCTTTGTGAGTTTAGTCCTTTGAAAATTATTTTATTTCTTGACAGTCATATTCTACTTTTTTGGTGCTTTTAGGTGGGGTTTTATTTTATTTTTTGGCAGTACTAGGGATTGACCCCAGAATGTTTGCAGTAAGCTATAAAAAATTTTTTTTTGAGACAAGGTCTTGCTGTGTAGCTTAGGTTGGCCTCAAACTCGGTGTTCCTCCTGCCTCAGCCTCCCTAGTGCTGTGATTGCAGATGTAAGCCACAATGCACCCACCCCAAGATTGACGCAGGGTCTCATCGAATAGTCCAGGCTAGATTTAATCTTGTAATCCTTCTGCCTCAGCCTCCTACAGAGTACTGGTATATTTCCTTTTTATTTTTCACTTGTAGAACTGATATCAGATTGTACCTTTAAAATTTAGACTACAGCTTGTAAATCTAACCTGAGAAGCACTTAGAAATATACAACTTTTATAAACACCAAAAATTTGCCTTTAGGCACTATTATAGTGATGAAGTCCATTTTATTTCTGCCTATTGATAGGTGTTTTCAGGTGAATGGTGCAGCAGGGAAACAGGCAGAAGGAAAAAGGGAAAGGGGCTTTGTTTTCTTTGAGGACTTGGGAGAGAATGTGGGGAAGGATGAGGAATTCTTTCTTGACTAGACAAAGAGAGGCTGAGACTTTTATGGCCTTTTGCCAAGGGCAGAGTTTGGAGGGCATGTTTAAATATACCTGAAGGAACTGATTGGGGGTCTTTCCTGAGGTGGTGGGAAGGGTAGAAGTAAATTATGTCTTAGGATAAGTTGGAGAAGAAGGGGGAGGTGGTCTTGGGAAGATGGGCTTTGTTTTAAGCTCACCAGCCATATTAGATGACCATCATAATGATTTTAGCAATTTATACTAGGGCCAGAACCTATCACATATAATTTGGGCTTCTGGCTCTGTTAGAACTTAAATTCACTGTGCTAAGAGCCTTATCTCAATATTGAAACACTTTATGTAAAAGACTGTATTTGGAATCCAAAAGTAATCATTAATTAGAGGATAGAAATGATGAGTTATGGTAGTTCTTTGAGCATAAACCCCTTTTGTCCATGACAGTGATCCACCTTTAAGTCTTGGTGCTATAAATAGGATCTCCCTTCAACATTAAATAATGTTAAATATGTAATCTTCTGTTCCTCAGTAAGAAGAAGTGAACATTTTATATCTGAAGTATTATTATGGTCAGTTCATTAAGTTCTGTGATGAAAGTTATCAGAAGAATATTCTCCTGAAAATTATTTTTTCTTAGGAAAGTGAAACCCTCAGCATAGCCATAGATGCTGCAGCTGTTGTGTTTCCCTGTAGAAGGAGACAATCCATCACTGTGGAGTCAGTCCCTGTATCCCAGGCTTTGGGTCTGGATCTCCTTTGGTGTCCTGCAGATCCAAGTCATCCATTCCTGGAACAAAGACTCATCTACTTCCACATTGTTTCCAGCATCCTCCAAGAACTGGCTATCAGATGTGTTGAGATTACAATCTGTTTTAAACAGCTGTTTGCCACTCAATTGATTTTTTTTTTTTCTGTTCTTCCTTCATCTGCTTCTTTTAATTCCCAAGAGTTCTGCATCAAACTTAGCTTTCCAACATAAGAAACTTTTAGTTGTAACAGGGGTGTTATGGAATAATTGCTTCTTCTCTTTTTCTGCTTTTTTTTTTTTGGTCTTTTTGAGATAGGGTTTCATCATACAGTTTAGACTGGCCTCAAACTTACAGTTATCCTCTTGCCTCAACCTCCCCAGTACTGGGATTACAGATGTGTACCACCACACTTGACTGCTTCTTTTCCTTTTAGTTTCTTTTTTTCCTCTCTTCTCATTTTTATCTGATCTACTATTACATTTAATTTTCCTTGCATTGCTGTCACTAAAGATCATGATCACACCCAGATTTTCCTCAGCCTACAATGCTAACAATTTTTAAATGTCTATGACATCATTAACTCTTAGATTTTCCTGGGATAATATTTCATAAAGAGGAACTTCATCTAGGTGTTTTTCACTATATGTAAACTTGAGGGTAGTCTGGACAATTTACCATAGTAATGGTGAACTGGGTGGATTTTCTGATAATTCTGTGAAGGAGTTGGGTGGATAGACTCCAGAGCCTCCAGCTCATTTTGCTGCTCCTCGCCAAAGTCTGTCATCACGGCTCTGGCTGCTACCCGTGGATCACCCCACACTTGGGACAGTGTGCTACCACTGAGTCCTGAGGCCTCCCTCCTATATTTTCCTTTGAATAACCATAGGTCTTGTGTAGAGAGTGGTACATACCAAGGTAAATGGTGTTTATACCTAACAGGATAAAGTCAAGCTGGGAGTAGTTGAGCAGGGTTAGGGTTTCATTGCTTTGAACATTACCCTCAAGGCACATAAGGTTTCAGAGTCTTCTAGTGATAGTCTGCTGGTACACTAGAATGGGAGCTTGGTTTTTCAGTGTTCCAGTTCCACTCTCAGCTTTGAGTAATTCGTATGTGTCTGTGCACAGAGAGGCTCTTTCTCCACCTCATGTCTTTCCCTCAGTGGTAGACTGCTGTCACTTGTTACTTGATGCTATGTTTGTGGAGAGGTGAAAGAAGGCTCTTAGTTCTCCTGTTTCCTCCTTAGGCTTAGCACATGTCCTCGGCTATATAGGTGTGGCCCTTTGTCAAACTGCTTTGGTCTATGATCGATCAGTCCTGGAAAGAGTTGTGCTGCCCCTCTTCAAGAGTGGCAGACCTGTACTTTGCAGGATCCTGGGCCCAAGAGGATTGAAGCCAATCAGGGGCCGATGCCTTTTGCTTCTGCTCTTCCCCTAGAAGCAATGAATTTTGGTGTGGTTACTTGCCAGAAAGGAGTTTCCTATCTCCTTCCACAGAGGTGGAACGTTTTTACCTCTAAGTCCCTTTCCACCAAAGGCCTCAGGACTCAGTGGTAGCACACTGTCCCAAGTGTTGGGTGATCCACGGGTAGTAGCCAGCCGTGATGACAGACTTTGGTGCTAGAAACAAGAGGGTTTGCTTGAGAGGAGTGTATAGGAAGCAGGCACTGTTGCATGCTTGTCCCTCAGTGGCAGCTTATGACCTGTGACAAACCTGTGACACTGATGGGACCCTGACTACAGTTCCCCCTTGGCAACACTCTGTGGAGGCCTGCATAGAATATCATGCAAGTAGACACAAGGTTCATTGTGTCGTTGCTCCCTGTTATTCTCAATTGAGAGGTGAACCCACACCCAGCCTGTGAGCCTTTAAGACTCATTGTTTGGTTTATAATTTTAGCTGCTTTCTTCTTGCTTGCTTCTGTGGCTATTACCCCTTATTCCCATATTCTGTCAAAGATGAAACCAGGGCTGGTGAGATAGCTCAGTGGGCTAAAGTGCCTGCTTAGGCAAGCTGTGCCAGCCCAGCTCTCAAGGCAGGCTGAGCCAGCAAAAAAAAAAAGAAAGAAACCAAACCAACCCTCTATTATCATAAGACCTTAGCTTCTTCTGAGTTTTGAGCTGCATAGGATAAAAGAAGCAGTATATTCTTTCTTATGTTACATATGTTATGTTATGTTATGTTATGTTATGTTATGTTATGTTATGTTATGTTATGTTATGTTATGTTATGTTATGTTATGTTCTTGTGCTACTAGGGATCAAACCTCATGCATACTAGGTAAGCAGTTTGCCACTGAACTGCACCTGCAGCCCCATCAGTATATTCTTGTTGTTTTCTGCATTCTGAAGTGAAGCAAAACTCCCCACAAATGTGCTTTTGAAACTGTAGACCTATATTCCCTCCATAGGCCTTTTATTCCAATATTTATTTACATTTTACTCTTGAAGATAAGAAGTGGTTGTATTCCCCTTCCGAGATCCTGCTAGTCATAAACAGGATATTCAGAGAAACTCGATGTATCCAGTACAGAGCAGTGGAAATGTAGAAAATCCTTTCTTGAAAAGCTTCCTGCTTGAAAAAATGAATGTGGACACCTCCTATGTACATTGTAAGGTATTAGGGACACCCAAGCAGCCACAAAGCCCTTGACTTCATGCCTCCCCTGCCAAGAGGTCCCATTGTTTTCATGTGCTTTATCTCATCTGTCCTGACCCAGGAGCAGAAGGTGGCCTCTGCCTGAAACTGAGAGAAGGGAGAGGCCTGGAGGGTGAAACTGTCAGTACTAAACACAGACTGTCTGACTCCAGCCTGACCCAACCTATCTGTCCCACTGTGCTGTGTGCTAAATATAAAGTCTCCTGGGAAAAAAATCACAAAAGTCTTCACAGTCATTTATTCAGAGTTTAAGTAATTCATTTTGTGACTGAATCCTGAAATCTAAGATGGTCTGGCTTTATAGATAAGAATAGTATCCTAAATGGAATCATATTCTTTAGGAAGAGTTCTCTTTATGTCAGCATGGAGAGTGTGCCCTGAGTATGCCCTCAAGCCTGCTGATTGTTTTTTCTTCTACAGCTCTTGTTGGTGCCTGTGGTGGGAACTACTCAGCAATGACATCCGTGGTCTATTCCCCAGACTTTCCCGACACCTATGCCACTGGGCGGGTCTGCTACTGGACTATTCGGGTCCCAGGAGCCTCCCACATCCACTTCAACTTTACATTGTTTGACATCAGGGATTCTGCAGACATGGTGGAGCTGCTGGACGGATACACCCACCGCGTCCTGGTCCGATTCAATGGGAGAAACCGCCCACCTTTGTCCTTTAATATCTCTCTGGATTTTGTTATTTTGTATTTCTTCTCTGATCGCATCAATCAGGCCCAGGGATTTGCTGTCTTATACCAAGGTAAGATTTTCTTACTGAGAGCCCCTCAGGACATGTGTCTCAGGCTTCTCTTTTCCACCTGGGTGACTTTTGAATCTCGGGCAGTTCTTGTTAAGCACAATGGGACAGGAGCTACTGACTCAACTCTGGTTATACCAGTGCACACACAGCATATTACCCATGGTCTACTGCACAACTTGTTTATGTTTAAGTTTTGCTATTGTAGTAGTTTTCATGAGAGGGCTAAAAGAATAACTAGAAGAAAGCTGAGGTTGGCAGAATTGGAAAGATTTTTAAGAGATCACTTGATCTACACTTTTACTTCTAAACATTCCAGCCAATACTAAAGAGTTACCTACTGTCTTTTTCCAACCTTTTAAAAGTGGAGTCATACCCTCTGCCTCTTTGATGTAAACATGGATGCCAAACACAAGTGTGCCCTCATCCAAGAAGCATAGGTATTGAGACACAGCCTTTGTCCTGAATCACAAACCTCAAGAAGGGTTTAGATGGTTGGTGCTATAGGAGATGGTTGGGAAGAGGCCTGCCCTCCAGGTGAGACAGTCTATACACTTGCCTATAGATAGGAAGGGAGTCTTCAAGACAGAGGAAAACAGCTGCAGAGCACAGGACAAGGAAACAGAGAAGCATGCTTATATGTCTGCAATGAGATCAGTTACATAATTAGAAGTTGACAGCCCCTTCCTTCTGCCTCCTGCAGGGCTAGAGCCAGAGCCTTCTGTGTTCTGCCCTGGGATCAGGGGAACCAGTAGAAGTGATTGCACACAGACTTAAATTAGAATAAAGATCTTCTCTTCCTGACCAGCCTCCCTCTTCCATCACAGCTCTTTACTGTTTCCATTGGCTTTCTCTCATTGATCCCCTTTGATCTTCTAGCCATCAAAGAAGAACTGCTGCAGGAGAGGCCCACTGTCAACCAGACACTGGCTGAGGTGATCACAGAGCAGGCCAACCTCAGTGTCAGCGCTGCTCGCTCCTCTAAAGTCCTCTACGTCATTACCACCAGCCCCAGCCATCCACCACAGACTGTCCCAGGTAGCAATTCCTGGGCACCAGCAATAGGGGCTGGCAGCCACAGAGTGGAAGGTAGTGCTCTTGGTGGGTGGTCATAGAAAAGTGTTCTTGGGTCTTCAGAGGCAGGTTGGGGTTTGGGCTATGTGACCTCTAGCTGAGCCAGTGGAGCTAGAGAGGCCCATCAGTAATGACTTAGTCTAATGCTTTTCATACTTCTCCCCTAACTCCACAGAACCCACCGTAGAAAGTCAAGGAGGTAGCCTCTTCAATATTCACTCATTCTGCATCATTTGACTGTAGGCCCACTAGGATTTCATAGGTCACACAGCTCATTCTTCAGATGAGAAAATCTGCTCTGTGTAACCATCAACAGTGGCACAATGGTTCTAGGGGTAGAGATAAAAGGTACCCCACTTTGATTCTAATTGTTCGGATTATATTGCCTACCTCTACCCCAAAGGGATTTCTCCAACAAGGCAAGGTTCTTAGAAAGCCAGGGACTCCAGGCATAGCCCAGCTCAGCTACTCCCACCACCACCTTTGTTGCTGCTCCCTCTTATGGGGAGCTCCTCAACTGGACCTGCACCTCTTAGCACAGACCTCCTTTGGAAACTGAAGCCAATCAGAATGAGTAAACACTGTGTTTTGCATTTGCAGGGTGGACAGTGTATGGCTTAGCGACTCTTCTTATCCTCACAGTCACAGCCATTGTGGCAAAGATACTTCTGCATGTCACATTCAAGTGAGTATAAGAGTGGCCTGGTTCCAGGGAGGGGAAGGCTCAGCATTCCTTCTCTCCTATGCTTCATTTGTCTGGGTGCAGTTGTAACATCAGAACATGATTCCAAAGCTGTGAGTCCTAAGCAGCATAAGGCAGCAGACATTCTTCGTCCTCCTCTGTGGAGTGAAATGTACAACTGGACAAATCTCACTAAGGTTGGAGGGATCATGTTTGCTCCTGTGTCCAAAGGATATGGTTTCAGGGAGGACTGAAACAATCCTGGCATAGAAAACAATATTTTCCTTTTTTTTTCTACTTGTGCTGGTTCCTTGCAGAGCTGCTTTTATGTGATTCCTAGAACAGTGTCATGTCTCTTCCTCAGGTCTTCTAGAAACTAGGAAACAGTCTTAGGGTGAGAATCCTAGTATTTTATTAACTATTCATAATTATTTTAAACAATCTAAATAGCTAATATACCTTTATCCTTCAATTCTGATCAATTTGGCAAAAAATTCTTCCTTTTCCTAGTTGGGTTTAATAGTTCTACCTTCTAGGAAAGGGGCAACTTTTTATGTTTCTGATGTTTGTATACTGACAAAACAGAGTTTATTCTGATTTTTTTCTAGATTCAGACTCTTTCTTGAGGTTCCTAGTCTAGGCTTTCCATTACAGAGCCTTGCTGAATATCGTTATCCAGTAGAAGCTGTTTCCTTACCTTCTCATTTCCATATATTAAATATGGGATCCTGTATTGTTACGTGAAGGATACCTTGGCCATGCTGTGATGACCTTACTTAGATGCCTCCATCCTAGACATGAAATCCTTCAGCAGAAATAATGCCCTTATTTTTGTTTACTGAAGCTCACTCTTTTGCCTTTTACACACACACACACACACACACACACACACACACACACACACACATCACATTGTTCTTTAGTATCTATGGGACTGTGGTTCTAGGATACCCCCTCCTTCAGTGGATACAAAATTTCTTGACTGCAAAACTCCCTTATACAACATGATATAGAAATAGTATATTCTGTTGCATGCTTTAAATTTAAATCGTTTCTCCACACTTGATCTTAGTCAAAAGGCCAAGAAGCGATTAAATCATTTCTCAATTACAGTGGATTACAATGATTAACACATTGTCAGTACTATGTAAATAGTTGTTTTACTAAATTGTTTAGGGAATAATGACAAGATAAGGCTTGTATATGTTCAATGCAGATGCAGTTTCTTTTTTCAAATATTTTCATGAATAGTTGAATCCACAGAAAGAGAATCCAAATTTGGAGGACTGACTGCATATTCATGTTTTTTTAAAAAATATATGTATTTATTTATTTGGTACAGGGTCTCACTATGCAGCCTGGACTCATAGTGATCCTCCTGTTTCAGCCTCCCCAGCACTGGGATTATAGGCGTGTACCACTATGCCTGGTTTTAGTGGCTGGCTCAGCAGGCTTGGGGTGGGGCCAGCATGACATGCATTACACCTGGGATAGAGCCCAGGTCCTTCCACTTGCCAGGCAGGTGCCTAGACTGCTGAGCTATCTCCCTGACCCTATTTGTGCTTTTTAAAGTCACAATTTCATATCTTTTGAGGAAGCCTCCCAGGCGTAGTCTTGTCTACATATTCCCTGCAGCAGCAAGAGCACAGGTCACTTTCTATAGATCCAGCATCTCTCAGAGTGGCTGAGATCTTACAGTGGGTTCCTAACTCCCCTTTGACACTGGAATCCCTTTGTAGTTCCCTGGCCTAGTAGCTTGAGGGTTTTCAGAGCTGGAGTTAGGCAGACAGGTCTCTATTTCAAGAAGAAAAAATTTTGCCCTATTTTAGCTAAGTGGGCTCTCAGATGAGTGGCATTTGAAGATAGGGCATTTGTTTTTATGTTTGTTTTAAAAAAGGAGAATTTGAAAACTCAAATCTCACAGCCCAGTGTTTTCCAAACTGGAATAATTCTGGCAGTTAGAAAGTTCCCTGTTGTTAAGCACAGGAGAATATATCTGCAATTGCACCTACTTGGAAAGCTGAGGCAGAGGATCACAAAATTAAGGCTAGCCTGGACATTGTCTCACAATTTTGGAATAGGGAGGTGAGAGCTGGGATGAAGCTCAGTGATTGAGAACTTGCCTAGTATATGAGAGAGAGGAGAGAGACAGACAGACAGAGACAGACAGACACACACGGATGGACAGATGGACAGATAGATGGATGGATGAATGGGTGGGTGGACAGATGAAGGAAGGTAGGGAGGAAGTTAGTTTCTTTTTATTCCAAGAAGGAATCTGTCCTGCTTCACTCCTCTGATAGCCACTTTAGTCCTCCAGATCCTTAAAGAAACCCATACACTTCTGCCTAACAGCTGCCCCACTGGATACATTCTATTTATGGATACAGGTGCCTTGTGACTTGGTTGTTTGTGGTGCTTTATTTTGATCCATTTGAAACATTAAGTTGTTTTTCTTTGACAGATCCCATCGTGTACCTGCTTCAGGGGACCTTAGGGATTGTCATCAACCAGGGACTTCAGGGGAAATCTGGAGCATTTTTTATAAGCCTTCTACATCAATTTCCATCTTTAAGAAGAAGCTCAAGGGTCAGAGTCAACAAGATGACCGTAATCCCCTTGTGAGTGACTAAAACCCCATCATGCCTACAACATGGGGTCCCTCTTTGAGCTCAAGGCTACCAAGGTCAGCCTTGCCATGGTTCTCCTCTGAGAAAGACCAACTCTTCCCTGCCTCTCTGTTCTGGGACTAAGAAGGAATGCCATGCTGTAGGGGCCGTATTCCTCCTGCTTCATCAGCTGCACTTGGGAGACAGACTAAGGCCTAGTACCTAGCCTCCCAGCATCTTTCTGGTTTAGCAGTGGCGGTGTCAGTGGGAAAGATGGTGGCAGCTAGCATGGGGGCTCAGGTACATTCTAGATGGATACTGGGTGGTGGGTAAGTTTAATGCATATTGAGCTTTTCTTCTGTTTTGTCCACACACAGATCAGTTTGCACTGCTCTTTACAGTTTGAATGGCCAGCCTGGAAGAATTTTCTGGTCTCTTGATGGCTGGCCTGGTTCCACACAGGTACCCCTGAGTATTAGTAGCCCCAAATTGTAAAGAGGGCTGGTGCTCTGTACTAACTCTGGAGCTTTACTCTGAGTGCTGGACTAAGATGTGCCTATTCCAGAAGGCCTGAGAGGAAGAGCTACTCACCCCCCATTCATACCAAACCTGATGCCTTCCCACACATGCTTTTTTCTAGAGGCTTCTTTCTGTAGTTCTGTGAGCTACAGAACAAACTTGAGGGATAGGCATATAAAACATCCACTCATTGATCCCTGCTATAGACTACTGGAAGAATCTATAAGCACTCAGTAACTCCTTTTGAATTGGACTTTTTTCTTTTTTTGGTGGGGAAGCAGCACTGGGGATTGAACCCAGGACCTTGCACATACTAGGCAAGTGTTCCACAGCTGAACTGCATCTCTAGCCCTTTTCATCTTACTCTGAGACAGGATCTCAGTAAGTTGCCAATGTTTGACTTCAACTTGCGGTGTTCCTGCCTCAGCACCCCCAAATAGCTGGCATTTTAGGAGTGCACTATGGCACCCAGCTGTGAGTTTTATTTGGGATGGCCCCCGAGCTGTTCATGGTTCTGTGGAACCTGAGCCAGGCCTAGGATCTCTGTTCTCTCTGCTGTCAGTTCAGAGCAGGGAGTGTAAAGACCAGTGTAGCCTTAGGCAGCATTGTGTGAGATATGGGGCTTACAGACCCTACTTTAGAAGAAGATAAAAACACTCTGGAGACTGCTCTGCCCTTTCTTACAGGACCTCAGTAGGATTATGAGTGGTGCTGTGGGGAGGGAGAGGGCTCCTGTCCCTGGCCCCATGCCATGTTGTTCCTTGCACAGAGAGGTGACCTACAGAGATCAGGGTGAGAAGAAGAGAGGGTTTGAAGCTGGAGATCCTCCAAGGATAGGCCTGAAGATTGAGAGCTCCAGCTGCAGTGGCTGCTGGTTGTGAGAATAAGTGCCATCTCTAATTTAGAGTTCCTGCCATCCGGAAGCAGGCTTTGTCAACAGCATCTGAGAAGAGCAGTCCATGACCCTATGAGAACATGGCTGTCCTGTGGGATACTCAAGCCTTGGTGCTTGTGTGCCTCTGCCGTCTTGGGTGCCCTCCTTGGCTCTGAGCCTACCTCCCCCAGATTCCTGAGCCACTGCCTGCTGTCATTCTTCCTGGGATTCTAGCAACCCATCTACACCTAGCTGCTCCCAGGAAGACAGAAAGTTGTATGGGGCCAGCTGGGTAATGTCTGCTGCCAGAGATGACATTTTCAACTTAAGTCCAGGAAAGACATTCAGAACCAGTAAGCAAAGGAACATTTAGAGAATAGAAAAGGGGCAGTGTGTCCACAGATTGGCAGAGCACTGGTCCAGGCCTATGCTGAGGAGGCCGCTGACTAGCTGCTGGGTATTGTCTCCCTACTTTGATCTAGAAAGGGTGGTCACCCTGGAGCAGCTATCCACAGGCTCCTAAGTCCAGAGACAGAGGCCTATAACACACTAGGACCACTGAAAATAGCCTGACACGTGCAGTTCCCCTCCAGGCTATTCTGGGCTTTTGTGGAATCTCCTGTCAAATGTTGGTGTCAGGTGTGGGCAGTCACAAAGGGCCTGTGCTGTGAATAGCTCCATGTATATCTCAAAGGCAGTGTGGAATTTGTCCCCAGGAAGGGCTGGCCTGGCCAGGGGGATTTGCTCAGCTACCCTGGGCTGATGCTAAGGCCACTCGCCTACCCTCCTTATATCTCAGGGCACTGGAGGCCATACCCCAGCCCAGGTGTTATCTGAGGCTATCCTTTCTCAGAGACCCAGGAAGCGCAGGTGATGTGCCTCCACCCCTGCTTCTCTGGGCACAACCCAGTGCCTCCAAGACCAATTTCCTTTCCAGGGAACAGCCCTAGGAAACCCAAACCCACCTCAGGACAGCATGGGGGAGAGGGCTGAAAGTTGACCCAAGACAAACACCATAAATGCCTGGCCATGGCCTCAGAGCCTGTCAGCAGCATCCTTATGGAGAGTAAACACCCGAAAAATAAAATTCTCTCACCTGAGGTGAGCCTCAGCTCCCAGAACATCACAGGAACAGGCACTTGATCTTTTAAAAAACACTTTTAGAAGATAGGAGGAGTTAGAGGGGATTAGAAAGGGGTGACACTAAGGAAAGTAAATGATAATGCAGCAGAAGAGGCAGGGGAAGGTTCAGAGCCTTTCTGCAGTGTACAAAGCATGGCCTTCTGCCCTGAAGCACCTGGCCTGTCTTCTCAAGGGTGCACCCAGCCATATGTTGCTCCTGTGGTGACTGTACCTCAGCCAGCTGGGGCCTGGCTGCCTGGTGTCTATAGTAGCATTTCACTGCTTTGGTGCCTCTGAGAAGGCTGGTGGGAGACCGTGGATGCCCTGTGCTCTTCCCACTTGTCCAGTCCACTGCAAGGCAGAGGCTGAGCAGAAATGAACCCTGCGCTTTTCCTCACATCAGTCAGCATTGGGTTGAGGACTTTGGCTCAGGACTGCAGTCAGCCAGTAACCCACAAAGATCAAAGCACTCACAAGTACAGTTGTCCTGGCCCTCAGGTTGAACCCGAGGTGTGCCTGGGCCTGACGCCCCACCACGCCCAAGTCAGCCTAGCCAGGAGCCTGCCTGACCCGACTTGGGATCTGAATTTGGCTGCTGGTCTGACCAACAGGGCACAGTCACTGTCCAGCTCCCTTGGGCACCACGCACTTAATCTTCACAAGCACTTAGAGGCAGATGGCTCTCAAGACCCAGCCTCCCAGAGCCTGGCCAGACCCCTACTCCACAGCTCTGTCATCCCAGATCCCCTTGGGTTTCAGATCTTCTGTGTGGTGTTTGATGTTGGCTTTTGTTACTACCTTTGGAATTTTTAACACTTTGACTGTTTCCTCTGGTGTCTTTGTTTACCTTCCTTACTATTCTACCTCCTGGCCAGGCCTCTCAGTTTAGCTGTCCTGGTGTGGGGTATTTCTCTAATCTTCCATCCTCTGCTGGCTTCCCTGAGGCTGGACAGCTCTGAGGAGACAGACCCCTGGGGGCCATGGCACAGGCTCCTGTCCTGTGGAGGAGGGGCTGAGCCCGCTCACTGAGGTAGATTGGGGCCAGGTGGAGGAGGGCAGTCAGAGGGGAATCTGCTGCAGAAGGGAAGTTTCCTAGGAGGTCCCTTTCCTGCCTGTGCAGGGAGATGCCATCCCATTCACATGGCGCCAGGACCTTCCCACATCCAAAGTTACTTCCTAGCTGGGATTTTGACTTTAGATGACAAGGCTTTATTTGTAAATATGCTCTTAATATGCAACTTTGAGAATAAAATAGAAACATCATGTATTTTAAAATATAAAATGAAGTGTGATGCACTGTATACAGTTTAATATATATATTTTTAGGATTTTGTTATTTAAGAAAATGGAATGTAATGGTACTTAACTTTTACAAAAGAGAGAAAAATGTTATTTTTACTGTCTGGAAAAAATAAATATTCTCATTGTTGTAGAAACAGCAGTGGACCCTGGGCTTTTGTTTTTCTGAGAGCTTCTCTGCATAGACGATGGCATAGAAGGAAGCAAGGAATAGAAAGACTTGGCCTTTCTCGAACATCAGCACCATCACCCCTTTTCCCAGTAGCATCTGCAGGTCTCTTCGGGTCTTGTCACTGTTTTTTTTTTTTTGTTTTTTTTTTTGGCGGAACTGGGAATTGAACTCAGGCCCTTGCACTTGCCATGGACTTGCTTATTCCACTGAGCCATTTCCCTGACCCCAGGTCTTGTCACTGAGCATAGCTGGTCTGCAGCCAGTCAGAGGGGAGCATGGTGACTTCTCAATCAACACACTGACTGGGTGCTTGGGAAGTTGAGGTCTGCCCTGGCTTCCAGCTGGGTGGTACATGCTCATCCTCAGATCATCCACCTGGGAATCACAGCCTGCACCTCTGAAGGCTGCAAAGATTAGGAGAGAAATGTATCTAATACACTTGTGTAATCATTCCAGGTAGAATTGGCCTTGCTTCTCAGAGCAACCCATTCCTCCTTTCTACCTCCCTTTCCCTTTTGTTGCTTTGAGAATGGGTTCTTGCTGTGTTTCCTAGACTGGTCTTAAACTCCTGGATCCTCCTGCCTCAGCCTCCCGACTACAGGCACAGTCCACCATGCCCAGCTCAACCTTTTGCTTTTTGTCATATTCATAGGAGCCATAGCTGTGTGCTGCTCTGTACACAGTGGAGTGTACTGCTAGCAGTGTTTGTCTAAACATCCCTTTCCAGTGGCTACTGCCCACTTTCCTGATGAGGGAATGAGCTCAGCAAGGTAGTGTGAGACTTTAGTTGAGAGCGCAGCTCTGAAGTCAGATGACTGAAGCTTAGATACCCCTTCGTTAGCTTGAGGACTGTGAGAATAAAACAAAACCTGGAGGGGTTGCAGTGCAGGAGTAGAAAGACTCCAGCTTAGAAAAATGTCCTTTTTGTGTTCAGTAGAGCAGACTGGAATGGGGTAAGAACTTAGGCAAGGAGACCAATCAGGAGGCTCCAGGGCACACAGGTCTAGCCAAGGGATGCCAGGGACCTGATGAGGCGCCCAAAGGAGCAATGTGGGAAAGAAATGCAGGCCACACATGTGGGCCAGATGGCCTCAGAGAGGCTAACAGGGTCAGTTGTGCCTGCATTAGGTTGTATGAGTTATTATCCATGGTATTTTTCAAGTGGTGGTAGCCGTTCCTTTTATTCTAGAATGGAATCAGGGTAAAGAACAGGTTCAAAATAGGTGTTGTGCCCTGATCCCTGGAAAGGAAGAGGGGCTGCTCTTTAAGATGGGGAATATACAAGTACCAGGTGTGAGAGGGGACTTGATGGGCTATGCCTGGACTGATCCAGTGGAAGGGAGCCCTCGGCCACCAAGGCAGAGCCATCTATTGGGCATTGGACACATGGCCTGAGACCACACAATCTTGGAAAGAGCGCAGTCCATGGAAATATCCTTAGGGTCAGCATCTGGTTGATCCCATGAGATTGCTGAGGACAGTGTCTTAGACATAGTGAGGCAGGTGAGGGGGCACTTGGGCAGGCCCATGCCATGGTGGGGTTTCCTTGAAGCCAAGGATTCCTGAGCAAAGTTTCTGACCTGACTGATTCAGGCACACACAAACTACTAGTTCTTTGCATTCCAGTTGCAAGTTCTCCAGACCTGATTTAGCCCATTTACTCCCTGAAGTCCAGCCACATTTACTAGGTATGTAGGGATTGTAGAGAAAAGGGGACACGAGCCAGTTGAACCAGAGAATCCCACTACCTCTGATGCAAACATGTTTCTGAGTGTGGTCCGCAAGGACCTCTGTGTGCTTGGTCAAAAGAAGGGTACCTGGGCCCTGTCCAAGACCTTCCACATTGGCCTTCCTGGGAAGCTTCCCAGATAACTCCAGTGCCCACCAGAGTCTGACCACTACTCTCACTTGTCTGCGAAATCTGGCCACAATCATCTTTTGCAGTGAATTGTCCACACACAGCTGCACAAGTGAAATTCCAACCGCTGCTTCCTTCATCCATGCGGATATGTTTGTTACTCAGCTGCAAACACTGTTTCAGCTCAGAGCTCTGTCACAGGGCTGACAGGTGTGCAACAGGGCATGTGTGCAACATGACAAAGAGGCATCACCTGGAAGAGAGGTGTGTGCGCCCCTTCCCATTGTTTCCCTGCCTAGACCCCACTCCCAGCCCATCCGCTGCCTGCTACCACCCTCACAATAGGACAGCTGGCATCTTTAAGGTCTGGCTTCACTTAAGTGTTTATCTTCACTCAGACTTCCTTCTCTTTCCCAGAAGCTCTTTCCTTCCATGAAGGAAAATATTTTTAATGGCAGGAAATGGCTGGTGGAAAACAAACAGGGTGGCCTTCCTGGTGAGTTTCTTAGATACAAACTGGGCAGCAACAGAAAAATAAATAAATGTGGCCAGAACCTTCAGCTGTTCTGTCAAAAGAATCCCTTTGTGTTGTGGGACAATGGTGCCAGGAAGAGACCACCCTAACTCATTTGCATGGACATTAGGGACCACTGACATTTTCATTTGCTTTGTGTTTTGAGACAGAGTCTTGCACTGTAGTTCAGACTGGTCTTGAACTCACTTATGTACCCACATTGGCCTTGAATTTGCAGTGATCCTCCAGTCTAAGCTTCCCTCCCCTCCACAATAGGCCTGCGCCTCAACACCCATCTTGGGACCACTAACCTTGACCTCACATCATCAAACATCCCCAGAAGTCAGCACCAGGGGATCAGCAGTTTCATTCTTCCTCAGGAAATCAAAGCTTCTTTCTAAGTGGTGGGAAAGAGCTGCGCCCGATGACCTTGTCTCCAAGCCTGAGAATCTTAGCATCATAGCAATCTCCTCTCCTCACCGTGCCATGTGTGTATAGAAGCACAGTCTTTTGGATTCAGAGAACTGGCAAGCTTTTGTTCCTCTGTGGTGGCACTGGATCACCACGGGGGTTGATTTTGCTCAGCTGAAAGGGGCACTTTGGGAATAAAATATTTCACCCACAATAAAAGCAATATTTGCCTGCAGCTGGAAGTCTTCACTTCTGCTCTCCAGCTGTTGTCTGGAGCCACCAGGCCCCTGCTGAACAGGCCTACACCCTGTGCCTGGAGGTGGACAGCGCTGGGTTGGGCTGGATGTGAACCAGCCTGTGTGTGGGAGACCCAGCTCCTGGCCAGCCTGGCTGCAGGGATGCCCTGTGCTCCATCAGGCTCTGGGATGAACCTGTTGGCTTGTGCTACCTGGGCTGGAAGATGTAGCTTCAGGAGAAGCACATTAAGGGGAAAAGAGATCTCAGCTTGAGGTCCTCACTCTTGGAAAACCCCAAGATGGCATAGGCTTTCATACTACCCGAACGGCAGATTTCGTTTATTTCACAATTAAGAACATCTACATTCTCCCTGTTTAAATGAGGCCACTGAACATCTGAAGGCATAATTGGAGGTCTGTAATTTGGAGTTTTCACTATGTTTAGCTAGCTAACTTGCTCAAGTTGCTAGCACAAAAATATAGGTGAGGAGTATGTAAGGAAAATTCAGATCTCTTATTTAACCAATAAAGGAGCAGCTTGCTGTTCTTGCTTTCATTTTTCATAGTAGAGAATGGAAACCAGGAAAACCTTGTGCATGCTAGGAAAGCCCCATGGGTGCTTTAAACCCCAGAGCTATCCGGCAAGGCCCCCTGTGCGTAGTGGGAGTTGAGTGTAGGGCCTTTGCACTGAATTATATTCTCAGTCTTTTATATTTAAAGACAAGGTCTTGCTCAATCACCAACTTACTGTTATGGAGTATATCTAGAAATACTCCCGTATCGATCAATGTGTACTAGAACAACAGATGTAACACAGGGTATTTAAATACATAGGAATTTACAAATGTGGCTTATAATGGCCACCCACAGAGTCGGATGTGGAAGGGTACAGAGGGGGTCTGCACATGAGACTAACCGATTTAGTCACAGGTCTGGAGCTTAAGGCAGTGACCCATCAGCATATCAAGAGGCCAATGAGTCTGCTCCTGAAGCTGAAGAATCTGTGCTGGAAGCTAGGAGATGACATCCAAGTGGATGGCAAAGGCTGGGGTTCCCCTGAAGAAACAAAAGTAGATCCGTCCTTCATTTTCCCTTTCTAGCATCTGGGTGACAAGCCTCCCTCGGGTGTGAAATTGCTGAGCCAATTTAGTTGAGCTTCTCTTACTCAAGCTGATATCAACCATCACAACCCCACAGTCTCATGTGCTCATAGATGGGGCTTTAGGTGGTAAATGGATCATGGATATGATGCTGGATTAGTTCAGTGATTGGTTTAGCACAGTTCTGGGTGTGGATGATGGAGTTACTGAAGAGGGAAGACCCACCTTGAATGTGGTGGCTCCAACCAGTAGACTTGTAGCCTGGATAGAATGAAAAGGGAAGAAAGGAAGGCTGGCTGCTTCCTGCCTGCCACACCATGAGCTGGTTCTTACCTGCATGCTCCTCTGTCATGCCTTAGAACCAGTAGACTCTTGACTAAAATCTCTATAAACTGAGATACAATAAACCTTTTTTCCTTTAATTTGTGGGTATCAGGTATTTTGTCCCAGCAACAGGAAAGGACCCAGGCTGGGCTTGAATTTATAATCCTCTTGCCTCATCCTCCCAGAGTGCTGGAATTACAGTTATATACACCATGCCTGGCTAGGGCAGCTTTTTATTGTGGGCCTGAATGAACTGAGGAATATTTATGCATATTTATGCAAGGCTAACATAGTAATGCCACTCATTTCTGCAGTTCCTATGCTGTGCCAGACATTGTGTCAAGCACCTGACCAGCGTTACTGATTTAATCTTTGCAACAACTTTTAAGGAAACCAAGGATCCGTCCAGTCAGTGGAGGGATGGGCCTGTCAGGCCGCGTCAGACAGCTCTGACAGCTTAATCACTTGAGGGTTGCCTGGGACAAAGAAGGTATCAAACCTATTCCTCCTCATCTATTTGAAGACACACCTTTGAAAACCAGATGAGTATAGGCAGAAGAGACCACACACAAGACTTCACACTGCAACTGTGGAAGTCTAGAGATCCCCGGAAACCTTTCTGTGTACTTGAGGTTTATGATCTTTCCATTAAGCCATGAACACAATCATTTGAAAGAGGCCAAGGGCCACAGTAACAACAATAATCATCATAACCAGGCATACATTCCCGTGACCACTGCCTGCCAGACACTTACACCAGGAGTCAGCATACTTTCTACATACAAGCCGAAATAGTAAATGTTTTCATTAATTCACATTTAGATTTTGCAGGCCGTATGGTCTCTGTCCTGCCAAGCTCTGGTGGGGGCGATTGTTCACTGAGACCCTTGACAGTGGTGTCATCACGTTCTTCGGAGCCATCTAAGCAACCCCATGAGGAGTAGGGGGTGATGGGACCACCAGGTCCTTTGTTATTAGCTGCAGACAACATGTAAACAAATGAGCATAGTGTGTTGCAGTAAAACTTAATGGACACCAAAACTTGAATTTTACAAAACTTTCACACGTCACAGAATACAGTGGTACCTCAGTTCACAAACTCCATTCTTTCCATGACTCTGGTCCCAAACTGAATTGGCCAAAAACTGAATTCAGTGTTTGGGTTCAATGTTGACTTCATGGTATCCAATTGAACCCTCACAGCACTGTATGGATCAGGCATTGCTTTTATCCCCATTTATCAGATGAGGGAAATGAGGCTCTGTTTGGCTAAATACCTTTCAGAATGCACAAGGGTCAGTTCACTTTCTTGAGTGAGTTTGAGCTGTGGAAGAAGGGAAGGAAAGCTGGTGGAGGAGCAGGAAGGGGGAACTGAGGCAGCCTAGGCACTCCCTGAACCTGGGGTATATGGGAAACCCCCCTGCTGCCTGCACTCAGCCCACGTGGTCTGTACCACAGGGGAGGGCAGCTGGTTTTGAGCGGCTCCCAGCTCTCCCGCAGTGGCTCCAAGGACAGAGGCTCCAGATCCAGGACAGCTGTCAGCCCTCACATTGTTTTGTGTCTCCCAGGTTCTCTTAATTATAACCAGTTTGCACTCTCAGCAATTTCTTATTCTCCTTCGCTAAGACCCATGAGTTGGAACCATCCCCCAGACTCCCAGCCAAACACTGGGCGAACATCACTTCCCTTTCCCACAGACAGGGAGTCTCTTAGAAACTTGCCTTTCATCTTGGTCCTGCCAGGCGGCCAGGGCTTGCTTGTTTTTGCACACCACCTTGCTTGGCTGGGTTTTAGCATCTGAATCTTTTTTAGCAAAGGGGCAGACAGTTGGGGTGTAACTAGCCGAAGCCCTTGGCCTCCCTCGCTGACTGTGCAGGCCCCAGCAAGCTGATATAGAAGCCAGCTGTTCTGATGTGCTTTACCGTCCTCCATCACGTCACCCTTCTCCATTCCTCTCTTCCTAACTTTGGCCTAAGACTTTGGAACTCCTTACCCCAGAAACAAAGCTGGACCTGTGTATTATTTAGGACCATGTGAACTAGAAGCTGGGGCTGAGGAAGGCAGCAGCATGCAGGGGCCAGGGGCTTCATGTCACGTGCTGCATAGAGACGTGGCCAAGTGTTCTGGCTTCACCAAGTAAGCCGATGATTCCCCCTCGAAGAAATGCTGACTATGAGTTCCGGACCATGGGGACTGTACTCAATGTCAGCGCTATCACTGCTACTTCCCAGACCTTAGTTAAATTAGTCTGTCCAATCTCCATTTACTCACCTATAAAATAGGTGTACTACATTGGGTTTAGTCACTGGCCCAATGACCCCACTGGGCCTGGGAACTGAACTCAGCATCTTTGCCATGAGCTACATTCCCAGCCCCTCTTGTGATTTTTTTGTAGTAGGACAGCATCTCGCTAAGTCCCTAAACTGGGTTCAACCTTGCCATCTTCCTGCCTCAGCCTCCCAGAGTGCTGGGAGTCTAGACCCATGCCACCATAGCTGGCTGCTTTCAATGACTTTTAGCAGAAAATTAAGAATGACTGAGAAGAACTGAGAGTAACGAGAGCTGGGCCAGCAGTGGTTGGACAAAGGAGGGCTAAATCACAAGGGGATTGCGGATGAGCCGGCCCATTAATCAAACTTAGCACATTACAAGTAGTAAGAGCAATTCTCTCCTCAGAAAATAATTCTGGGCCCAGCATATAGCTCAGCAGCATAAGCGCCTGCCTGGCGAGCCCAAGGTCCGGTACTGCAACAACAAGATAATAATAATATTATTATTATAATCCTACACTTGGTTCCCTTAAATAGCTACCCCAATCCCTCAACCCCTTTTTCCCCCCACTGGCCCTTACATTCAACACGAGGCCCCATTTCACACAAGGGTCTGCTGTTTACTTTTTCAAGCTGCCCTTGCTGATCCCTGCCTATGGTGAGTGGGCTTTGTTTTCCGTTGCTTTGGTTCAAAGAACAGAGTTTAGCCAGGAATGATGGCACATGCCTGTAATCCCAGCACTCGGGAGGCTGAGGCAGGAGGATTGTTGTGAGTTTAAGACCTGCCTGAGCCACAAAGTGAGCTTAAGGCCAGCCTGAACTGCATAGTGAGACCCTCTGTCTCAAAAAAAAAGATTTAAAAAAAGAACAGAATTTAGATGTCATGCTAGCTCCCTAAAGACCAGAGCTGGGTAGACAGACATGATAAGACCCCTGACCCTGCTTGCAGCCCGGCTTTCCTCTCCACAAAACCCCACTCCGTCTTGCACTCTCCCGTCCTCAGGAGCCAGCACATGTAAGCCTTGCTCACTATCGCCGCCATGTGGTAAAATAGGAGGCCTGCGGGGAAAGAATCTACCTCTATGCATGCTCCTCCAGTGAAGTTGGGGGCTTTCCTGGCTTCCAGGACTTAAACCTGGATTGTGACCCTGAACTCTCCCTGTCATGGTGACATCTCAGCAGCACCCCAACCTTCTGAGGTTAAATCTCCAGAGCCCTGACCGTATAGGACTCAACAGTGGGCAAGTGTTTTCTTAAAAATGTCTTTGTTTCTGATTATAAAATAAGCTCAGAAGCTGGGCGTGATGGTGCAAGCCTGTAATCCCAGCACTCGGGAGGCTGAGGTAGGAGGATCCTTGTCAGTTTGAGACCATCCTGGGCCACAAAGTGAGCTCAAGGCCAGCCTGAACTGCATACTGAGACCCTATCTCAAAAAGACAAATAAAAAATTTTAAAAAGGAGCTCAATCTTCATTTTATGAAATTGTGTTACCATTTGAAATTAACATAATACACGTACAGATATGCCATTAGACCATCCTTAGTGAAGAAGTCACAGCGCAGAGCAAAACATAACTGTGATACCATTCCCCACCCCTTCCTGACTCAGGGTCTCGTGTTGCCCAGGGTAGTCTTGTACTCTGGGGCCCACGTGGATCCTCCTGCTTCAGCCTCCGAGTAGCTGAGGCTACGTGCACGTGCCACTGTGCCATTCTTTGCCAAAATGTTTCAAGATATACATATATGTGCCTGCAAAAGTACAAGGAAAGCTCTGGAAAGTCCTCAGCAAATGCTCCCTGTGGTCGCCTCTGAAGCGAGAGAAAGAAGGGAGGGGCAGGCGCACTCCCATGTTATTTGATGTACTTCCATGTGGCTTGAATCTGGCATGTTCATGCATCACATGTGCTACTTCTGAAAATAAAGTGTACACTGATATTTTTTAAAAAACCTTGGAAGGCACAAAATGTAAGGGGAAACGTTCTCACCATTATGTTACTCAGAGGAAGTCAATTGAAATTCCAGCATGTGCGTTTCCAGAACAGCCTGGGAGCACTTGGGAAAGTCCCCTGGGGTGCAGCGTGGCTGGAGCTGCTGGGCCAGCCGCGCTCTTTGCCTGCACCACCATCCTGCCCCATTCCGAGTCACCCAGAGCCACCTCCTGGGATCACGGCGCTTCCTGAAGGCAACTTCTCCTTAGGTCCAACAGAGCACCCAACACCAGCCCAAAGACTTGTCAGCTACAAAATAAACACCCTGGCCCCACCCGCTGCTGTCTGAATGTTTATGCCTATGGAAAGAGAGATGGGGAAAAAAATCTTCTCCAAGTTCTCACCAAGCAGATGAGTGCCAAGTCAGTAATTAACCCTCAGTGACTGGGGCATCTGATCTCCTGCCAGTGGATCTGCTGCAGGTTGGGGGGGATGACTGACAAGGGCTTGCTCTATAATTTGATGTTTGATGGGACCTCAAGATGGTGGAAGGCTCTCTGGAAAGGACTCCAGCTGCATCTTTACAACTCTGAACTAGACATTGAGGGCGTACCTCCAGGAAGCCTCTCACACCACTTGCTACGCCAGGAGAAGGGTAGTGAGCAGATGCAGCACTCTTCAAACCCCTAGTGCAAAGACTTGGGGATAGCGGTAGACAGAGCCAGGAGGAGCAAGGCCGGTCATGCGCTAACTTGCTGGATGGCAGGCAGCTGGCCACTTTAATGGTGAATAGTTATTCATGCCCAAGGAGCACACTCTCAGCTAAACTTCACACCCAGGGTTGTTTCATTCGATCCTGTGGAGCTTGATGGAGAGATAGTGGGGGGGGGGGAGCAGTGGTCACCTGAATTTATTATGATCCCAGAATCCTATCATGAGAGGCTGGAGGATCCAAAACAGATCAAGCTTCTGCATCCTCTCACTGGGGAAACTAAAGCTCAGAGAGAATCTGTGTCAATCAGCTTTCTGTCTCTGTGTCGCCTGAGATATTCAGTGTGTGTATGGCCAGAGAAAGAGAAGATGATGCCAGAGCAAGAGGCAGTGTCCTGCAGGTGAATGGCCAAGGAAACCCTGAAAATGGCCATGCCAGCTGGGACTCCTGGTCAGCTCTGCAGAAAAGAAGCAACTGGGAAGTGGGGACTAGAGGAGAGTAGCAAGTGAGGTGCTGGAGAATTCGAAGAAAGCAGGGATTGGTGGCTGGAAGAATTTGGGGATCCAGCAAAGCCAGCGTCAGGGTGAGAAATCTCCCAGCCATGTGGCTGCACCCTGTGCTTAGGTGCTGTGCTGTTGCCTTTTTGAAATTCTTAATAATTTTCCAATAAGGAACTCTGTATTTTCATCTTGAACTGAGACCTCAAAATTACCTAGGCAGTGCTGATGTCAGTGGTTCCAGTTTGAACACATTGTGTCCCCTCTGAAGCTCAGGTTGAAATCTGATTGGCATTGTGTTAGCATAGGGGGGCAGGGCCGTGGGTAAGATGTCTGGGTCACGGGCACGGAGCAGATTAATGCTTTTCTTAGAGGAGTGAGTGAAGTGAAGCTGCCCCTCAGGTTTTGTCGTTGTGTCTTTGCAGGTGCTTGTTTGCCCTTCCACTTTGTACCATGATTAATAGCGAGAAGCCTTCTATACCCAGCTAAACTGCTCGACAGTCCCTGGCTCAGAGAAACTAGAGGGTAATAACTGCTCGTTGTTTTATAAACTGCTAGATTTGGGGATAATTTGCTATGCAGCAGAGGATAACACGTATACATATAGCATCTTCTATACCCTGGTGCTATACCACGGGGCTTCCCAACCTCCAGAAATGTGAGCCCAAGTTCTTTGCTGCTAAAACACCATACCATTCCTGGGTATTCTGTGAGAGCCACAGAAAGGGAACTGAGACATCAGCCTGTATACTCAATGTCCCTGTCTCCAGAGCGGCTGATGAGGGCCATGTTCTAGCTTGATGGGACAGGAAGACTTGGAGGAAGATGGGGCTGTAGTTGGCTCAGGAGGGTTTTGCTCCTTCAGGAGCTCAGGTGTAAATGTTTAGGAAGCACAGATTGCAGACTACACCCACTCAAGGCCACGATGGGTCTCAATAGTGACAGATTTGGCATAAACAGCAAAAGAAGAACTCTGAAACAGGGTGGTATTGAAGGCAGCAGATGGGTAGATGAAGTCCAGGAACCCAAGAGAAAAGAGACAATAGGTTAAAGTAAGAGCAGAGATTAGGAGATAGCAAGGTTATTCCTAATGTTAGGGGTGTCTGAACTGGGTTTTTTTTCAGTACTGGGCTTGGGAAGTGCTATACCATTTAGCACTACTCCCAGTCCAGGGACCATGCAAAGCAGCATTCATTCAAGGATGATTGTCAACTTTTAAAATTAGACCCATCATTGAAGACATCACACAAAGTATGAAATACACTACCTGGTCCAAATGGAGATGGCTGTTGGCTGTGGAATGAGGGCCTCTTCAAGTTCTAGAGGGATTCAGTTTCACTAGCAACCTGGTAGAACTAGTCCTCTGCTGCATTAGCTAGAAACATAAGCAAAGGAGGAAGCTTGCATAATGAACTCAACCCAGTTGCAGAACATGTTTCCAGAGAGGAGTGGTTAGCACCTTGCTATCATTTATTACATGCTTACCATTGCAGAACAAATTATTCCCAAATCTAGCAGTTTATAAAACAACGAGCAATTATTATCTTCTACTTTCTCTGAGCCAGGGACTGTGGAGCAGTTTAGCAGGGTAATTTGTGGTTAGGGTGTCCCATAAGTTGTCATCTAGGTAGGTATCATCATGGGCTTGGTCTTCTGAAGGCTGGACCAGCCTGGAAGATCCATCACCAAGATGGCACCCTCATTGGGCATCACCATGAGGCAGTGGACAGAGGGCCTCCATTTCTTACCACTGGAGTATCTCTATGTGGCCACTTAGCCACTTTAAGACCTGGTAGCTGGCTTCTCCCAGGACATGGGGCCCAAGACAAAGCATGACCTCATTTGCTCATCATGACAGGGTTGGTAATAATACTTTCCCCAGTTCACAAGAGAAAACTGTGCTCAAGACTGAAATAACTACGAAGTAGCAGCCCTGGGGTGTTGTGACAGTTGATCTTGATTGTCAACTAACTGGATTGAGAGACACCTGGAGAGGTACCTGGACCACAAGAGTACAACCTCATCAATAGATTAACACACCGATAAGGTAATAGCCCAATAGGCTATAAGGAGGTGTGGTGTGGTAGGAGGTGGTCACCAGGGTGTGATCCTGAAGAGTATGGCTTTTCTTGGTTCTTTTCTTCTGCTCTGCTTCCTGGCTGCCAAGATGTGAGTGGCTCTGCTCTGCTGAGACCTCCCCCATGATGGTTCTGCCTTGGAAACAGAAAACCATACACTGAACCCTCTGAAACCATAAGCCTCAGTAACCTTTCCCTGTTCAGATTGACTTTGTTGGGTATTTTATCACATGAATGTAACACTCACTAAATATATGTGAATGCAGCTATCTGTGAATATGTCATGGACTTTTTTTGTGGAGGGACTGGCTCAGAATGCTTTAAGGGTAGGTCTGGTAAGGCATGAGGATCTGGGGATCAAACCACACTATCCTGAGCCTGACTGCTTTGCTTAAGTAGGTATTTAAACAACTGAGATAATGGGTAGGCCCCCATCTGTGAATATGTCAGAGTGCTGCACAACGCTAGGATGGTATCAGCAAGAACCAATGGAAATGTTTGAAAAAGCCCACTAGACACTGAACTCTTGGTAGCAAGGTGTTCTTTCTGTCATTTAGACAGGTCTAGAGGGAAACAGGCATCTTTCTCCCTCTCTCCCACAGGCTCTGGGAGGCCTCTGATGAGCAGGGGGCAGAGACACTACTGTTGTTTCCAACACCTCCTCACTTCTGCCCAAGGTGAGAGGCTGCTGCCCAGAATGGGTAGGCCTCCAGGAAGGTCAGTGTCTAGGGGGCAGGGTCACCATTAGAAAAGCCATCACACACCCATACCCATATGTGCAAGTATACAAAACTGACCCCCACACTCCTCCATATGCAAGCACACACGTATCTGCCCTTCCACTTCTCTCAGCTTTCTGCTGCTGGGTGACCAGATGGTTCCTTTTGCTCACACATACTTACTGGCCATGCATTAGGGGTCTGCCCTGGTGCTTGGTCAAGGGCCACAGTGGATAAGACATAGATGTGGTCTCTGCTGTCACGGACCTGTGGGGGGTGCTTTCCTACCAGGGGTCACTTTTCCTTTTATATCCACTGCAGGTCATTTGCTACTTTGCTTCAGTGTTTGGGCCCAGGCATAGGAGCTCTGCACTAGAACTTGAGCTTTGGCCCATTTTGCCAGAAGCCCATATTGAGACTAGCTTATTGCCTACCTAATAACATCTGAAGAACTCTTGTATCTGCAGTTATTATAGACACCCATCCTCTCTTGACTCCACACCACAGTGAAAAGCAGCTTTTGGGAAATCAAGCAACCAAGATCAAAGGTTTTTTTTTAAACTCCTCTTTCCTTCCTGCCTCAGACTACACTAAGTAACTGATACCACAGTTCTGGCTTCTGGCCTCCTGCCAGTAGTGGGATTTCTTCAGCCTCGGAGGCAGTTTGGGATTCTGGTCTTGGGCAGCCTGGAGGGAGCTGCCTGAAAAACACTGCCAGACTCTGCAGCCACAGGGTGGCTGACTTCTGTGGCTCAGAGGGAGTGTGCTCTTCACTGCTGGGACAGAAATGGTGAGTTCAGGACCATAATGGTGGACTCCCTGAGGCAAGACCAAGTGGCCTTGCTTGGGTCTGGACCTGGGCTCTGGCTTCTGGGTTCTGAGATTCTTCACCTGCCTAAGCAGAAGTAAAAGAAAATCCTTTTTAAAAAAATGGAAAACTAAGTTTATTTATTTGGCCATGTTGGGAGGACAGCTAATCCAACCCCCTCGAGCACACTGAAGCTCTCTGATTTATAGATGGGCAGCACAGAAGCCAGGAAATAACCATAAGGAGAGGTAACCGAGCTTCAGCCCAGAAGGCAGGAAGTGTTGACTCTTTCCTGGCTTCAGGCCTACCGGCTGGTGCCTTTGTACTCTCAGCATGAGGAAGCTGGAGAAAACAGTTTGTCTATTTCTTTTTAATCTTATTTTTAAGGATCCGTCTTAGCTTCTCAGTTACATCTTCCCCTCGTCTTGGTCACGTCCTCAGTCTTGAGGGATCTCAGGTGCGCCTTGTCGTCTGGCTAGCTGGCTCTTGCTGGCTTGGCACGCGGATTCCATCAAAGACAGCTGGAGCAGGAGTAGAGGGAGCCAGACGCGTGAGCCTGAGAAATGCCGTTCAAGTCTGTGGAGCCAAACACGAGGAGGAGGAGCGCTCTCACAGTCACACCTGTTGGGAGGGCTTTTTCTGCGTTTAGGCAGTCATGCATGAAATGCTTTCTCTATGATCTTTGTGGCTCTGCTCATTTTGGGGGTAGGGTTGACACAGGCGAGTCTGTTTGATGCTCACAATTATTCCTCCCTGCTTGTCTCTGAATACATTTTCTTGTTCCCCCAAAGGCACCACCAATCAACCATCTGCAGGTGGTTGTCCCTCGGTGCCAGGAAAGCTTCCCCAGTAGTCAGTCAGTAGTTGTTCCCTGGTGGGAGGGGAAGTGACAAAGAACCGTGGTCAGTAGCTAAAACCCCTTGCAGCTGAATTTGAGTAATAACAGAGGCTTAAAAAGAATGGCGCTTAGGCTAAATTTACCTAGAGTACCTCACCAAGTTTAACCTCAAGCTGTTCCATCCATGATAGAACCCTAAAACATTAGCATTCTGGCAGGCAGTAGTTACAAAGCTTGCAAGAGAATGTAAAGCTGACAAGAACAAAGCTAATCCAGTCCCTGCTGTTGATTTGAACTAGGAAACAAAGTAACCAGGGAAAGTAATCAAAGGAACTACTTTGTGAGACACGTTTAGATTTACTAAAGATGCATTAAGTGTGTTCTCTTTTTTCTGTGAACCAATGTGAATTACCATTGGAGATAGCTTATCATTTAATAATTCCAAATATCAAGAATTGTGGTTTAGTCATTAGGCTGCATTTGTGGATAAAGTAACACAGTTGGGATTTTGTAGGTACACACAATGGCAAAAATTTTAGATATAAACTGCAAAAATGAATGCCTATTTACCAACTAAGAGCATTTGTCACATTTCATTTTTAAAATTTCTTTGCCCTTTTGAAACAGGATTTCTCACTATGCAATTCAGAGTGGCCTTGAACTCACATTGTAGCCCAGGGTGGCCTTGAACTCAGGGTAATGCTCCTGCCTCAGCCTCTCACATGCTAGGATTACAGGCATGGGCCTCCACACTCAGCTGGATATGTGATCAATCTACAGCAAAAACGTGACTTCTAGATGCCGTCCCACACATACAAAGCATGACCATAAAATACAGTGAATGTTTATGTACTGGGAAAAAGGTATATATTTAGAATTAGCCAGCCGGACTCAGTTTAGATGATCCCAATTTTGTTGACAACATCCAATGCATCATAATCAGGAGCCAGTCGAACATACGCCTTCTTCTCTCCATCAGGCCTGATTAGGGTATTGACGTAGGCAACATCGATGTCATGGAGCTTCTTCACAGCTTGTGTGATTTGGTGCTTATTGGCTTTGACGTCTGCAATGAACACGAGCGTGTTGTTGTCCTCACTGCTTTTCATAGCTGACTCTGTGGCCAGGGGGAACTTGATGATGGCATAGTGGTCAAGCTTGTTTCTCCGAGGGCGCTCTTCCGAGGGCGCTTGCGCTGCCTCCAGAGCCGCAGTGTCTTAGTATGGTGGAAGGTGCGTGGCATTCATATATCCTTCTTTTTGTGGCTGTGGATGCCTTTCAGCACAGCCTTCTTAGCCTTCAAAGCTTTTGCTTTGGCTTCAGCTTTGCAACGGGCAGGAGCTTCCTTCTTCGCCTTCGGTGCCATCTTGGCAAAAAGCCAGTGAATGTTTAAAAGAAACTTATTATAGTAAAAGACACGTTGTTTGGAGTGATGGGCTAGGCATTTTGAAGGGGACCAATGGAAATGTGTCTTTAATAAATATTTGATTTCAACATTAACCATAATTTTTGATCTTACTCATCAAGCAACAGCCATTTCTGTCAAAGAAAAACATGCTTGTGTGTTCTTACCCATCTGCTTTGCCGGATCTGGCATGAAGGGATTTCTGGGCTTTCCTCAAAGTCAAAATGACCATGAAAGGTAAACATTTTGAATGAATTCAGGACCCTGAGGCGGCCATTGCCACCAGACAGGGTTCAAGGAGGTTTGTGAAGCAGAGATGAAGCAGAACACTCCCACCCAAGGAAGAAGGGGCAGGCTGGATGAGCCCTGGGGGCAAAGAGGGATTTATTAGGCAGAAATGGAAAAGTGTCTACATTTAAGGAAATAGAGGGCAGGCCCTTGAGCAAGGCCCGTTATTTCTTTAAGCTGAGAATATTTGTGTTTCTCCTGAGAGGATGAAAACCTACTGAATTTGTGGGTTTGCAGGGAGTTCTATCCTGGGACTTGGTTTGTAGGAAAGGATCAGGCAGATAACGGCCCCCCTACAGAGAAAGGTTGCTGTTCCTGGTGAGAAGGGGAGATCTGTGCACAGGTCCCTGAGGCCCACTTGGGGGTAAAAAGGGACTTGACCATGCTCATTACGCCTTGGGAGAAAAGGAAAAGAATCAAACTGGGCCTGTATCCTGAAGCTGAAGTTTTTATATTTAAAATTATGACTTTCAGCCGGGCATGGTGGCACAGGCCTATAATCCCAGCACTTGGGAGGCTGAGGCAGGAAAATCATTGTGAGTTTAAGACCAGCTTGGGCTACAAAGGGAGCACAAGGTCAGCCCGAACTGCAGAGCAAGACCCTGTCTCAAAAAGATAATAAAATAAAAATTAAAAATAAAATTATGACTTCCCTTGTCTCCTTTCTGAGATAGGACAGAAAAACATAAAAAAATAGGTAAAAAGGAGATGAGAAAATCATAACCAAAATTTGTACTTTTAAGAATACCATGACTTTGGGCTTCATCAGAGCTACCCACTGCTGTCATGACACAGTTCCTTGGTCACAAGTGGGCTGTTTCTTTAGATGTGTCACACCCAAAATTTTTTTGTAAAAATATTGGAAGTCCATAAATCTGGCTTAATGGAGAAAACAAAAAGCAAAAAAATGATGTTAAAATAAAAAAGCAGGTGAAGATAATCCAAAGAATGTTTAGGTTGCCCCCTTCAGGGGTGGGGAGACAGCTCCACGGTTTAGGGAGCTGTCTGGCAAGCTCAAGGACCAGAGTTTGTTCCCGGGTTCCACATGCCATGCAGGGCCTGGATGCCTAGCGCTGAACCAGCCACCAAAATCTAGTGTTATGGTTTGTGTCTAGTTGTCCCCTCAAAGCCTCATGTAGTCATGGAGTGGACCGCTAGAGTTTGTGATTAACTCATGACCCACTGGGATTATGGATATGAGTACTGCTGGGATTATGGGTGTGAGTACTACACACAGTCTGGGGCAGAAAGCCTGAATACAATTTAAGGGAGGTGGCCTTGCTCTCTGTAGCCATCGCTGCTGCTACCGCTCCCTTTGCTCTTGCTCTCTGCCACCACCATGAATAGCTGCCCTGTGCCATGCGCTCCTCTGCCTTGGAGCCAGCTGAGTACGGACTAAAATCTCCACTAACTGTGAGCTAAATAAGCGCTTCCTGCCTTCATTTTGGGTTTGTCCCAGCAACCAGAGAAGAGTAACAGAGACGTCGGGTACGGTGGTGTGGTGGCACACACCTATAATCGCAGCACTGGGGAGGCTGAGACAGCAGATCACTACAAAAGTCCGAGCTGTGTAGTGAGGCCCTGAACTAAGTAAATAAAGATTAAAGAAAAATAAATCACCCCCTTTAAAACAAACAGCAACAACACAAACTAGGCCCACACCTGCAGAATGGGCTACTGATGGTTGGGGGCAGGACACCTTCCCCAGCCCCTGCCAGGCATAAATGTTCCCTTTTCCAAGAAACAGGTGCCTCTCTCCTTGAGGGCTTGCATTCTCTTTCTCTGAGTGTGTGCCTTTGCATTTCTGCCTAATAAACCTTCCCGTGCCTCTTCTGACTCCTGATTCCTTTTTCTATGACAGGATTCAACAAATCTGCAAACTCATTCTATAAAAAGAATGGGTTAGATTCCTTATTTGCGTTTTGGGGACCTCCTCACACCCTGTCCAGTGAGTGACATTTTTTTCTTGCTGAGCCAGCCAGGAGGAGGAAAGGCTCTGGCACAGCGACTCTGGTACTAAGTCCAGCCAAAGGCTTTGTTGTTTTTCTGTGTTAGTCTTGGCACCAGGACTCAAACTCAGCACCTTGCACTTGCTAGCCTCAGTCAAAGGCTTTTTGAGTTTTTCTTCTTCACTTCTCCCAACCCCTTGCATGCGTCTGTCTCTGTCTGTCTGTCTCTCCTTCTCTCCAAAATTCTGCAGCTTTGGACTCAACACCAAAAAGGAGCCCACTGGTTTTCTTTTTTTCCTTTCTCTCTCCCCTAAATCATTCCCAATCACCCTCTTGCCCCTTCTTGCCCATTTGGAGCCTTTCATCTGTCAGCACACTCAAATGTTTTAACTTTTTCTGATAATAGTTATCAGGGAGAGGCAGGGAGTCAGAGGGTGAAAGGGATCAGTGGGGTGGGAACCCAGGAAGTCTCTCGGCTCCAGGGACAGCGCCGAACGTACCCTACCACATGCAAATGGCAGGGAAAGTGCGGCCTCTGTTTCTCTCTGCTGGTGGACGAGGCCCACAAGTCTGCGCAAGGGGCTCTATTTCAGCCCTCCTCAGCTGCCTACCAGGACCTTCCTGGAGCCCAGCACTGCCTGTCCAGGATGGGTGTTAGGGTTTTTTTTCCCCCCTAGAGCCTCTTGGGTTGCTTCTCAAATGTTAGCTTGCCTTCTCTCTCTATTCTTTTTTTCATTTTATGTGTTTGGTACAGGGTGTCACTACACAGCTTGGACTTTAGTGATCCTCCTGTTTTCAGCCTCCCCAGCACTGGATTACAGGCATGCGCCACCATGCCTGGCCTTGGTCGCAGGCTCAGCGCACCTCAGGAACAAGGCTAGCAGGGCATTTGAGACAGGGGATCAAACCCTAGTCTGTGTACTGGCCACAGCAAGTGCTTAGTCCGCTGAGATATTCCTCTCTGTATAGGCTCTGGAATTTTTGTAATTTTAGCCTTAAGTTTACCTCTCTATTTAAAATGATGTGTGACTTATAGCAACCACATCCCTGGGCTCGGTAAACCCTCTGTGAGTGCCTCGTGTGTGTTCCAAGACTCTGTGACATGGGAGATTAGGGCTTGGAGAGGTAAATGTGACCTTTAACCACAGTACCCTGGAACGCATGCTCAGCACACACCCCAGAGCCCTGCGCGGGGACTTCTTGTGGGACCATGAGCAGGTTTTCCATAGGATGGCCTAGACCTGGCGTCACCCCGGGGAGTGCAGAAGTTCTCACGGGATTCCTTGAGATCTGGACAGTAGAGTGGACCCAGACGCCCAGCAGCGCCTCCTCTCCTGGCTTCCCACACTGTGGCCACCCTGCTTTCTCTGGGGCATTCTTTTGTCTTGCTTTTCCTCTTTCACTCGGCCCAAGCTCATGCTGCAGAGCCAGGTTCTCCCACACTCTTCACGTTTACTTTTTCAAATCAGCTTTGCTGCTGCTTTTTGCTCATTTCATTCAATTGTTTCAACCAAAAAAAAACCAAAATGCAACTCCAGAGAACTGAGCAACCCCAAGCCTGGGGATGTTTAATTGGTGACCTATCTCTAAGCAAGCTACCCAATGACACCTAGATCTAAAGATCCTTGCAGAAAACTTCTGAGTAAAGGCCACCTGTCAAGTGCAACTACTTTTTCCTGCTGTCCTATCTGTTGATAAAGGTTGAACTAGCTATCTGCCACACACAGAGCCGATCATCCTGGACAGGAGCAGATTTCTCTGTGATAGGCAGAGATGCCTAGGTAGTCATGATAAGAAGTGGGGCAGGCTGCATCAACAGGGTGACCCCAGGATAGGCTGGCTGTGCTGTGACCTTGCTTGGGGTAGGCCTCACGCACAGTGTGACCCCGCCTCAGGCAGGCTGTACGTGTGGCCAGAGCTTGATCCGGGCTGGGCTGCTGGCCTTGGACTGAGGGAGCAGGTCAACGTGTGCAGGCTGAGCCTGAGATGAAGGCAGCTATGACCGCCCTTGGTTAGGGACAGGCTTCACCCACTGGGGTGAGGGCCTGCCCTGGGGAGCCTAAACAGGATCCTATATTTTCTCTTTTTTCTTCTTTTTCTCTCTTTTCAAAAATACCTAAGAGATCTTAAAGACATATAATACATCTTAAATGATTATAGGTCATTCAGTCTTTGTCCCCCAAAATGTTACCTTTAGGTTATATTTTTTAGGGGGCCAATTAAAGGTAAAAAATTGTAAATGGTTACTTTTCTCCAAATCTAAATTTTAAACATGAAAAGACAAAGCCTCAAACTTCATTTTATAAAAAGGAGGGAAAGCAAAGGTTTCATCTCACAATCTATGGCTCAAGTCTTTTTTCCTTGAGACTCCTATTGGTTGTAATCTACAGAGTCAGCTAAACAAAATAATACGTAGTACTCAAAAATATTAACTGTTATGATTTACATTAAAAGAGGTGCTAGTTAATAACTCCTAGAACAAATTCTAGCCTTTTAATAGTTATAGGCTTAACGATAATAAAGAAAAACATTATTATATATCAGAATGGCCGATACATGTAAGAGTGCATCCTGATTGAATGTAATTGTTGTGTTCTATGTGTTTTCTGGCCTGTTTCTCTGCTTATTAATCTCTTTTAATAATTGGTGAAAGCCCCCACAGCTGCTTCACTTAAATTTCCTTTTTGAGCTCATGTCAATTTATTGTTATTTTTTATGTTTTGCCTTTATAGATTTCTGGCTCTGTTTCCATTTTTAAAAATAATATAACTAGTTATACAAATATTTAAAGATGACCAAACTCACTTAAAACATTAGAGGGTAAAACACTACTAGGCTTTTTAACAGGAAGTAGGGAGAGAGATCTTTCCCAGACAGGAAGGGTGCTGGGAGGCACAGGAGGGGAGGCGAAGGGGAGGGAAAGCCATGGGAAAGGCACAGGTGTGTCCCATGCACGAACCAGCTCCCCAAGGGACACAACATGCACTAATAAAAGTAAAGTTCTGAAAAACTCTGCTAGGCTCAAAGGCTTATGTGTAACTTGCAAATAAAAAAACTTAAGGTTTGATAACATAAGATTATTTATGATTTAGGTTAATATGTATGGAGGTCTCTGTGCATTACTTTTTTCAGGTATACGTTATCCTCCAAAAAGTCTTCTGAAACCTGTTCAGAGAGCCTCAGAGCATAGCCCAAATGCTTTTCATTTCTAGGACTTATCAGTGAGCTAATTTAAAGTGGTTGATGAGAGTAAGGACCTCTTTAAAGTTGGTGATATGTTTTGGTCTGGGTTGTTAACCAATCAAAATCATATTAGTCTTTAAAAACTTGTTTTCATAAGTGCAATGTCCATGTTTTCAATGTATAATAATTTAAGAGTTTTTCATTGGCTAAGGATATTATATGCATAACTTGCCAGTGTCAAGTGTGCCATGCTTTGGTTTTCCTAGATCTTTTTTTTTTTTTTTTTGTATTTTAGGACATGGTCTACAGGGTCTCACTACATAGATCAGCCTCGTAGTGATTCTCTTGTTTCAGCCTCCCAGGCATTGGAATTACAGGAGCATGCCGCCACGCCCGGTCCCAATTGCCCCAGTCTCAATTTCCATCTCGGTGCACTCAGGGCAAGGCCAGCAAGGCACGTCAGATGGAACTGTCTAAGCAGGTGCTTTAATCCGCTGAGCTATTTGGCCTGCCTTTTCTCTTTATTGTTAAAGAGAAAAAAATAAATATAAATAGGCCTAGTACTTCTAAACATTCAGCATCGAAGTCATCAGTTGCCAAATATAAATTCAAATATTCTTGGCTTAAGGCTTATATTTTCTTATTAAGTATCTCTCATAAATTATTAATATATAAACAAAAGTTTAAGACTGTTTCCTTAATCTGACTGAGTTAAATTTCTGATATTTCACTTTATATTAAAATATTACTTTAAAAATTTCCCCTAAGCAAATGTCCTTGGGCTTAAAAACAGACAAAATTCCCTTCTGTGGTTTCAGGTTTCTCCACAGATGGATACTTTCCTAAGTCTTATTGTGCCCATCCCAACAAACGCTATTTAAAAATTTATGAAAATTCAAGGGGTTGGGGACAGATCTAAGCAACACAGCACCTACCTGGCAAAGGAGAGGTCCTGAGTTAGATTCCCCATTCCAAAACAAATACAGAAAAGAAAATTAGACAAAGCCAGACTACACACCTGTAATCCCAGCTCTTGGGAGGATGAGGCAAGAGGACTGCCAGGAGTTCAAGGCCAGCCTGGGCTACATAAGCATGTTGAAGGCCAGGTTGCACTAATTAGTGAGATCCTGTCCCAGGAAAATAAATAAATAAATAAAAATTAGATGAAAAACAAAGGTTTTATATTTTACTAGCATAATTTGTGTTTTCTATCTTAGGCTTTTGGTGAGTTACAAACTGTAAAGCTCAGTTTAAATGTTAATTCATAAAATGTTTTCACTAATCACTTTATGGTTGGTTAAATAAACAGCTAGTATCTTAGCTTACAACATATCCTCTGTATCTGGGACTAAAGATGGTTTTGGCTTTTTTTTGGTGGAACCAGGGATTGAACTCACATCCTTGCGCTTGCCAGGGAAACGCTTATTCCACTGAGCCATCTCCCTGGCCCTAAAGATGTATATGCATTGAAAAACAAAATATGCTGCAAATCCCAGCTTTAAAGTTAAGTTTAATACACACAAAGTATAATAAGCACTCTCTTTTATACACTGTATATTATATAAACCTTAAACATACAAAATGATCAGAATTTTGACATCTTCTTAAATTTGGTCTTGCAATTTAAAACTTGATCAGGGCTGGCCAAATAGCTCAGCAGATTAAAGCGCCTGCAAGCAGGCTCAGGAGCCATGGATTCAATCCCCGGGCCTGCCTGACAGGTACTTGAGGCCGGGCATCGTGACACACGCCTGTAATCCCAGCTCTCGGGAAGCTGTAAACAGGCGGATCACTACAAGTCCGATCAAGTAGTGAGACTTTGAACACCCTGTAGACCCTTCCCTAAAATACAAAAACAAAAAACCAAAACCCAAAATTAAAAAATAATAACTGTACTAAGAGGGCAATAAGGACTTTGAACACACATTAAAAGCAAACAGACAAAACACTCCAACTCAGAGAAATAATGGCTGCTTCAGTGGCCAGGGAAGACCTTGGTTTGGTTTATGTGTCAGTTTTACTTTTCAGGTAGAAATTTCTTACCTCATTGTTTTAAGCAGTAAGGCTTGAAGTTACGAAGCCTACAGACCCTGGCAAATGTGCCCAGCCAGTTTCCATACAGGGGGAGGGACAACATGAAGAAGAAAAGGAATTTGCCAGAAGTGCCTGGTTCTGTCTGCTTGTCCTATTATTACTGTTGTTGTAGTCACAGGAATTTTGTTTTTTAAAAGAAACATAGGATAATGGTTTTCATTTCTAATTATTCACCAACGGAGGAAGTGAAAGAACTCTACAAATAAAACTACAGCACCCTGAAAAAGGAGATTAAAATGGATATCAAAAAATAGAAAGAGGCTGGGGAGATGGCTCAGTGGAATTAGCACTTCCCTGGCAAGCGCAAGGGCCTGAGTTCAATCCCTGGTTCCAAAAAAAAAAAAAAAAAAAAAAAAGAAGTAAAACAATAAGTGCTAGAGAGGCTGCAAGGAGAAAGGAACTTTGTAGCTGCCAAGAGTGTAAACTGCTATAACCACATGGAAATCAGCACAGAACTTCCTCAAAAAAACAAAGTAATTTCATTGCACTCAACTATTCCCCTCTGAGATGTCTTCCCCAAAGGTGTTAAAAGACACCATACCAACATCATACCACATGATACAGACATACAGATTATTACAGCAGTACAGCTCACAGCTACATCTCAGAAGCAGCCCGTATGTTTATCAATGGATAAATGGGTACAGATGTAGTTTTTGTTTTTTTTTTTTTCGTCTTTTTGAGACAGGGTCTCACTATGCAGTTCAGGCTGGCCTTAAGCTCACTTTGTAGCTCAGGCTGGTCTCGAACTCACAACAATCCTCCTGCCTCAGCCTCCCGAGTGCTGGGATTACAGGCATGCACCACCACGCCCGGCAAGATGTAGTATTTATACACAGTGGCAAATTAGTCTGTCACAAAGAAGGATGAAACGGAGTCATTTGTACTAAAATGGGTAATACTTTCAGACCATAATGTTAAGTGAAATGAATCATAAGATACATAAGCTTAAATATTGTATGGTTACTCTTACAAGAAAAATCAAATATATACACAAAATACAAAATAAGAGACAACCAAAAAGAGGGAAAAAAGTTATTGCAATCTACTATCATCAATGTTCATAAAAGTGTAATTTCTTTTTTGTCTTAGGGGAAATTTTGTGATAGGGTCTCAGGATATAATTCAATCTGGCCTTAAACTCACTGTGTGGCCCAGTTTGGCCTCGAACTCAGAGTGATTCTCCTGTCTCAGCCTCCAGAGTGCTAGGATTATATGTGTGTACCACCAAATCTGGTTCTAAAGGTATACTATGATTTAATATAATTGTCTTACATGTTTTATGTTCTTTGGATTATTCATCTGGCTATTAATCTGTTTATGATAATTAATTTTATAAGGACATAAAATAAATGAATCTGATGCCAAAGTGGAGGAGACAGAGAATAAAAAAGAGAAGTGCTACATGCATATGCCTATTCCCCACAACAGATGGGATCCTTTGTACTGCAAACACGTACTAATAAGAATAAATTTTTTAAAAAATGTCTGATATGACTAGATTACATAAAATTATAAACATGTAGGGGCTGGGGAGATGACTCAATAGAATAAGTGCTTCCCTGGCAAGCATAAGGGCCTGAGTTCAATCCCCAGTTCTGCCAAAAAAAAAATAATTATACACATATACATGTGCTGACATTTACGTGTCATTAATGCTACACAAAAAGAGATTTAGCATTAAAATAATAAAGCATCTTAGGGATTCCAAAGGGCTTCCACTGTCTTCATATTTGTATGTATGTTCAAAATCTATACAATAAGCATGCATTATTTTTATCACAAGAAAGCAAATAAACCTGCATTTTCATTATAAAAAAAAAAACCAAAACCCAAAATTAAAAAATAATAACTGTACTAAGAGGGCAGGTGATATTTTGACCAGGACCCAGGGCATGGTGGGACACCTTTACAAAGACCCTACAGTGCTGTGAGTCACCCAAGCCCCCAACCAGTAATACAGTAATCAACATAAGTCTGACTTTAACTTAGTCTTAAACACCAAGCAAGAAATTATAACCCAAATTTTTGCATATATTTATATATGTTTATATTTTTTATAAATGTATAAAAATGAAGCAGGGATAAGGGCACAGCAGGCTAGCTGGGAAAGGACGTCACCTACCAATTGCAAAGTTCCAGGACTAGGGCGCAGAAAGTTCCCAAAGCTCTGCCCGTGGACTTCTTGCGAGAATTCGAGAAGCTTGGGGTCCAGCACCCCGGACCTGAGGTCAGCAGGTGCAGCGGGAGCTGCGCCGGGCGGGCCAGTGGTCGACGCTCATGCTGCAGAGCGCGCTTCTACTCGTGCTTTTACTTGTCCCAAACTTGCTCTGCCGAGCCTGTCTTTATCTTAGCCAATTCTTCGTTGAGGGCACAAAGAACCTAGAAACCACCTGTAAAAGGAGACCCCAGCACCCAACCTACAGTAACAAAGCACATACGGAGAAATAAGTAAACAATAATAGTGACAACAACAATAATAAAAAAAGCTAGGTTAAATATAAAATGGTTGGGGCCGGGGAGATGGCTCAGCGAAATAAGTGCTTCCTTGGCAAGTGCAAGGTCCTTGAGTTCAATTCCAGGTTCAAAAAAAAAAAAAAAAAAAAAAAATACACACACACACACACACACACGCACACACACACACATAAAATGGAGGCTCCAAACATTACACTATCCCCTCTACTGGCAGCGTTGGGCTGCATTGATAGCTTACAGCCAAAAAGTTTTTGATTCTCCAGTCTCATCAGCCCTTCCAAAATTATATCCTTCAGTCTCTTTTAATATATTTCCGTTAAGCCGGGCATGGTGGCGCATGTTTGTAATCCCAGCACTCGGGAGGCTGAGGCAGGAGAATTGTGAGTTTGAGACCAGCCTGAGCTACAAAGTGAGCTTAAGGCCAGCCTGAACTGCATAGTGAGAACCTGTCTCAAAAAAAAAGACAAAAATAAATAAATATCTACCTAGGTCTTAACAATCCAGCAGAAAAGTATAAAAGTATAAAAATGAAGTATACATCGTGAGCCCATAATATTAAGCTGAGCTGTAAATGGATATGGTAGACAATTTCTTTGAATAACTCCCTATGGTTGCAGAATGCTGGACTGTGTTGGATTGTGGTGTCGAGTTCAAGCACCTAAGGTAGTTGAATGTCAGTGGAGTGCCCACTTTTGACAGGTGTAGACAAAGGAAGGGTTGTAGAAAGAAAAAATCATGATGTGTGTGTATAGACAGTACAGTTGGGATAGATAACACTGTGCTTCTACATAATTCTATGAGAGGCAAGATCTGCACTAATGGTGGTTGGACAGGATATTATGTCGGCTTTTAGTGCTATGGTCATCCACTAGGTAAA
>PVKA01008139.1:0-74323 GCA_004027165.1 Ctenomys sociabilis | reverse complement strand
AAAAAAAAAAAAAAAAAAGAAGAGAAAAGAAAAAGAAGAAAAGAAGTAAGATGAAAGGGAAAAAAAAACCTTACAAAAAGGACTTTTTAGAAAACTTACAGTTTTTCAAAAAAGAATTTTGAGACAAGAATAAAATAGTATTTTCTATTAATTAGTTGGAACATTGATAACATTTTTTCATGATAAAACTCAATATAGAGATCAGATGAAAAAGAATGTTTCTTCTAATCTAGAAGCACTGAAAAATTATACAGCTCTTCCAAAAAACAAACTGGACACGTGGGTGGGTCTGGAGCCAAAATTTGTCCCCAGGCCCTTTGCCCCAGCAATGCCCCTTCTAGGAATCTATCTTAATGAAATCTTCCTAAGCTGTGCACAGGAAAAATCATATGCACATGAGCCATAGGAGCAAATAAAAAAAATTAATGGAATAAAGCTAACCCAACAATGAGATTGGTTATATAAATCATGTAATGACCAGAGTATAGAGAATTATATAATCCTAAAGTGATGGTTACAAAAATCTTTTTAAGAACAAATACAAAATACAGGCTTATAGTTCTTATGATTACAACGATGTGAATAAACATATGCATAAAAATAGATTGAAAGAAATACATTCAAATATTAACAACCTCTGTAGTAGGTGGTAGTATTTTGTATACTTCTCTTTTCTCTGTTTACTAAAATTGCGCTACTTGATTAAATTACTTTTCATGAAAAAAATCAACTTGTACCAAAAAAATCATTTTAATACCATTCTCAAAGAGACTCCCTATACGGAATTCATGATCAGAATAAACTTTTTCTTGCTATCATGGCAAATCTATTTTTTATAGCTTCTGTCATGGTCTCCAGTATCTCCCATCTCCCAGGTTTCTCATCATCACCAGTAGGGATCTCCCTACAACCTGCACAGCATCCTTTTCTGGACATCCTCTGTTACTCATTTGTTTTTTTCATACATTCATTAAAAGAAAAAACAGAAATCTGTATTAATTGTCCACTTTGTGTCAACTGCTAAAGATTGAAAAATGAGCAAGATAATATTACTCCTTTCATAAAAGATTTAACAATACAGCCAGGAGATACATAAGTTAACAGCACTTTACAAAACGTTGTAATATAAGGTAAATCCAGCCAAGATATAAACAAAGTACTGTGAGAACAGAAAGGAGAAAATATCTAAGTCAGACCAGAAAAAAGGAAGGGATTGCATCCAGAGACATAGCTCATGCCAAGGGAGAGAGATGAGAGAAGTTCTCATCTTCCTAGGGAAGCATAAAGGGACAGAAGGAGATAAATCAGAGTGGGCAGGTGTGAGAGGTTAAATGGTCCCACAAGTCACAGTGGTACCTAGAAAAACTCAGAGAGCCATAAAAAGCTGGGATAGAGAGCCTGAAGCAGGTAGACCAGCCAAGAGGCGGGGCACGCTAATCTAAGTCAGTAACACTAGGCAGAATTGACAGGATTTAGGAAGGAAATTTAACTGTTAGGAAAAGAATCTAGAATAGCTCGCAAGTTTTGGTTTGGGCTTGGGGCATAGAAACCTAAACCTTTAAACAAAAATAAAGGAGGAAGTCACATTATATTTTTATGATCTCCCCTGTCCCTTGGATTTTTATAACACCAGTATGTATATTATTTGAATAAGGGCTTAGATCTCAAAGATTTGGTAATATGGTTTTAATAGAGAAAAAGTAGGTGAGGGTTTATCATGGAATAACCAAACCAAATGATTTGTCCAAGTAATTATTTGTCCAAGAAAATCCCCCACTTTGAATTTTATCTCCAAAATTCTCTTTTGCCCATTTTCCTTAATGGTCAAGTCACAGCTGTCAAAAAGATGCTTGTCAGCTAACTGAAGTATACCATAATGAGGGGAGAGGGTCTTTCTGTGACTTTTGAACTTAACTAAGAGAAAAATCTCTAGCATGGAAAAGCTTCTTCAACTGCAAAGCACTATCCCTTGAACCCAAACTGAGCACCTAAATCCAACCACCAAACTGCAATAAAAAATTAACATTTTAACCACAGGCACATACATCTCCAACAGTGGCAGACTACACCTCCATCTAGTCCTCATCATACAGGTCTAGAGCTATTAGTCAAGGGTCTCATGCATAGCCTACCCCTGGCTTAATTCTCCTAACATCATTCTCCTTCTCCCCTTATCCCAAACCAAACATTGCATACCTGTCTTGGAGTTTCAGCTATTTCTTCTGGAGGCTTTCCAGATCTGGTCGCCCCAAGAGCAGAGCTGGTTCTTTCCTCAAAAAACAGGATGAAAATGAATCCCTCCCTTCCTCAGAAAAATAAGGTGGGAACAAACAGTAAAACCTCAAATCAACACCAGCCCAAAAAGAAGAGAGAGAGAGAGAGAGAGAGAGAGAGAGAGAGAGAGAAGCCTTTGAGAGATGAGTCAGCCTAGATGCTTACAATTCCGAAGGAAATCAAAGGCCTTAGAATAAACTGTTTGTCATTGCTCCCCTGCTTGAACATACAGAGCAAAACTGAAGAGCAGTCAAATGCTGCATTTCTTCCAGCAAAACTGACACTGTCTTGTTTGCCTTTAGCCCTCTCAAGACACCAGTAGGACATAAGACAGAAGCAGAGGTAGAAAGATCCAGTCAAAAGGAAGGTGGGTGAGGTAGGAAAGGGGAGGGTCCAATTTCAATACTGGAGACACATACAACAGGTTCCTGAGGTGTCAATACCTTACTTCTCCTCAGGCCTGACTTTCCAAGCTGAACACAGAAGTAAGCTCCTCACAGAGCAGGAGCCACCAAGAGAAGTCTCTTGCTTCACAGTGCCTTTCTTTCCCCTCCAGCATGCCAAGGTACCAGACTGAAATGAGCATGGCATCAAAAAATATTCAAGAAGAAATAGGAAAGCAAAGCCACTAAGTTTTAGCTTAGAATTCGAGATATTTCTAAAGACATTCTTTGGACAAATATCTGTTCTGGGCACTGGAGTTAGAACCCAACATAACTTGAATTCAAAGATAAGTTTATGATTTCTTAGATCTGGGATCTTAACAACATGAGTTGAATTTTTTGAGCCTCAGTGACCTACTCATAAGATGAGTAAAAACATAGTACCCTTTCTTTGGTTGTGTGAGAACTGAGTGAGTAATGTTTCTGTGATATGGAGTGTTGGTTTTTAATAAGTGCGTTCATACTAAAGGTTCTTTGCAAAGAGCCTCAGATTCAGAAAATATCAGGCTTCAAAAGTAATTACATAAAATTAGAATTTTTTATCAGCACATTGAACCACCAACTCTGTTCAATCTCTACTAAATGTGAATTGCTTTAACACAAGTAAAGCTATCAGGACAGACTACTTGGAATAGATCTTCATTTACACTCTTTAATTTCTTCCTGGTCAAATATTTTTTTTTAAATTCACTTGATGAAGTATATAAAAAATAATGGCATAATTCCATTTTTCAAATTTTATTATTTAACTTAGTAAGTGTCTGTCTCCACATCTGTTTCTCTTTCAAACCATCCAGTTTTGCACTGCCACTAACAAAACAATATATAATTTCATTTCAATCAGAAAGTGTCAAGAAATTAGCAAATTCCAAAAGGAAAAACTTGGACAAAGACCAGAGGGACATCCAAACCAAGTCCTTAACAATACATAAAGGAGAAACACCCTTGGGTGGCATCAAGCCTATTTCTCACATCCTCCAACAGTACATGGCACAGATGGAAAAACAAATTAACATTACAGAGGTCACCAGCTTTGACATTACAAGGAGGAAGGAAATGCTCTCAGCTAGGCATAAATCTATAGCCTTCCCAATTTGGAAGACTAATTTGTCCAACTGTCCAATCTAATAGTTAGGAATGGTGCAGTGTTTACTAGTATACACCTATGAGAAAACAGTAAGGGCTGCATTGATGTTGTGGTTTGAATCCCTGTAGCACCATCATAATTTTTGGTTCTGGCCACCCTGAGATCTTTGGACTTTGAAAAATTGACAGTGCTCAGGGCTCGATGCCCAGAAGGCATTGCATCTATGTTATTCAGATGTCTACAGTGGAGTGAAGATGGGCAAGACATCCCCATTAATACCTTACCACTGGGAGAGAAACACAGGTGTCTAGATGGAAATGTCTGGGTACCTATGTGGTCTGCTGCCACACTGCTGCATTGATCCCGAGCATTAATGAGTTAGCTTGTAAGTTGCTATCCCATATCCTCTATCTCACTACAGGCTGCAGAAGCAGTGAATAAAATGACTCATTTTATCCTATGAAGTGGTGATATCCTAAGGTAATTAAATCTAGGGACAGCAATCTTCAATATTTGTGATCAGTCCATCAGGCCACAGCAGAGCTCATAAAATGGAGATAATATTGCTAAAATATCTTGAGAAAATCCTTGGCTTAGAAAATATCTCAGGAACCACTTAGAATATTAGACTGGTGCATAGATAAAAGGAATCTTAGCCATCACTTCATCTAATGCTACAGTTCAGAACACTAAGGCTCAGAGAGGGTAAGAATTTTCCCAAGGCTACACAGCAATTTGACAGAAGAGTCTGGACAACAACCCAGTTCTTCTCAGTCTCAGGACATTTTCTACTGCCTCCATCCTGCTCTTAATAACTGCAAGAGTCTGAATTGCTAAATAATGAAATCAAATGAATGCACACATAATCAAAGGCTAATTCCACAAAGCCAGGGGAGGTCATATCTGAAGGCAGGCAGCCACCACAAATTGCAACATTTTTGTAAAATAAGAACAGTCGTCACTCCACTGAATGCAAGATGCCCTTGTAAAACATTATTGACTAAAGAAACAACTTAAGCTCAGGGTGGTAAAAGGTAATTTTTATGCTATGAACATTCCAAAGGAGTGTGTGTATAAACAAGGCAATGTGACATCAAATACAACAAGATGAGATGTTCTCACTGTTATCTGCAGTACATGTCAGGGCCCATAACAGTGCTTGTATCACAAACCATGTCATATATATCATTTCCCCCCCTCAGTTGCTGCTTCTATTAAATTGTAGTGGAAGGAGTAAAAAAATAATATGTGCTATCAATAGGAGGTAAAAAATTTAATGCCTAATTTGCCTTGTGCTTTTCACTTGCTTAAAAGCTTTCTATACATTCATGCCCAAGCACACAGTAAGTGTTTAATAAGCGTTTATTGGCTGAATCATAGATTATAAATTCTGAGGGCTTGAGAGAACATAAAGGTCTTATAACCAAAACAGCTATTCATGATTCATGAATACATGAATCACGCCACTTTATTCTCACAACAACCCCTGGAAAGGAGGTAGGATGGAGATTATCCCCCTCCCTGCTCTTTTTAAAGAAAACAACAACCTAGAGCTCTGGAGTGGTTGTGACGCAGCTAAAGTTGAACCAAAATGCTGTAGAGGAGCATGATCAGCTACCCTACCTATGCCTGGGTCAAGCCTTGTCCTTCTTACAATACCATGACAGTTTTGAGCATTTGGCATTAATATCTGCTGCTTGGAACTGCACAGGTTGAAGTCCAGGCCACCTTTATTTCTAAGCAGGTGGCTGGAATTTCAGGTCTTTTATGTATGTTTGTTATATAATATTCCTTGGAACAGGGATTGAGAATGAGAATGATAGATAGACTAGATAGATAGATAGATGATAGATAGATAGATAGATAGATAGATAGATAGATAGATAGATAGACAGACAGATAGATATGCACATTTGAAAATGACTGTTATGAAAGGTAGAGGAGTGGAGGGAGTAGAGAAGAAAGGCACCAAAAGTCCCCTACATTCAAGGTACCCTATTTGTTTCTCACCTCAGCCCATACCAGTTTGAAAGCAAGGTATTTCAGAAAACTTCAGAGATTACAGACTGGAACTTGGATCCAAATCCTAGCCTTATCTATCACATGTACGTTCACATACTATGTGATTTGGAGCAAATAAACTCACTTCTCTGAGTTTCAGACACGTGACCTTGTGACATAACAATCAAGGCATCTGTCAGCTGAAGCTGTGATGAAGTTTTTTTTTAGAAGGTAGGGAATTATCTCTCCCTAAAAATGCCTGGGAGTCAAATTTGAGGGCACAACTGAGCAGAAGTGCTACTATGTAGAATGAGGCAGATACTGTTCCTGCTTAACAATGTCCCTGCTACAGTGTTTTAAAATGAAAATGGGAACATTCTCACTGACAGCAGGAAGCACAGGTTCAGAGGGGACAAGATAAACTATTTCATTTTAGGTCTTTTATGATCAGAGACACAAGCAGCTAGCTACAAGGTATATGAATTGGGTTACTTATTCTCTAAAATGTAAAAAATAAATAATTAGCCCATGAAAGAAGCCCCCAATTGGTTTCCTTAGCACTGTTAGTAAGCCATCTAGTCCAGGGGTGGTGAGCACAAGGGGATAGCCATCTGCAGTGGGAAGCCCCAGCTCATCTCCTTGGGATCTTATAGCCCAGTTGAAGGTTGCGTGAATGCAAAATGCCTGAGGGACTGGCAATAAAGGCCCATGGGCCTAACATCACCCATTCCTGCACAAATTTATTCTTCTCTTTTATTTCTGTAAGAAATATTGGAAATTGATTATTTCATCAGTCCCACAAGCAGCACACAGACCCTAACTCAGTTGCAAGACAAAGTATGCATTGAGTAAATACCAACTTCTTCTGCCTACCTCTTCAACTCCCCATCTTTTAAAAAATATACATTTATCTGTAATCCCAGCACTAGGGAGGCTGAGGCAGGAGGATTGTTGTGAGTTCGAGACCAGCCTGAGCTACAAAATGAGCTTGAGGCCAGCCTGAACTGCACAGTGAGACCCTGTCTCAAAAAAGACAAAAAAAAAAATATATATATATATATAATAAATGTATATATATATACATTTATTCAGCATCATGATCAGACTATTACACTTACCAGTCAATAACATGAGTACCAAAAAGGTCTACATTAAAATCACTTGTCGATATGCTTATACTTTCCACAGAACAGAAATTAAAATAACTTGTTACACAATTAGTCACAAATACAGTCCTCAAAGTTTTTGCCCATACACATGACCTGTCTGTCTACACACTCACATCCTCACACTCTGACATTCACATTCTTCATTCACACACACACACACACACACACACACACACACACATGCACACACACAAATACTGTTCTTCCATGCATTCATTACGAGAGAGAAGAGGTAAATGAGACTAAGTTAAAGAAAAGGCCAGCAAGCACTTACTCTGTAACCTCTACAGAGCTGACATGAGAAAGAGATAACTGTGCACACTGTCCCAAAGCATCTACACAGAGGCCATGTCAAGGAAACCTTCAGAGTAAACTTCTCAGAATCCTTGGGGAGAGCTTCTCCTCCATCCTCCCCCACCCTCCCCCACTTCTCTACTTTGATTATATCTTTTCCAGCAAGCATCCAATTTCATGTCAGCTTTCTTTCTCCAAATCCTAAGTGGCTGTCTTAGGGAACTGGGGCTGTGGGAGTTTTTTTTTTTTTTTTTTCCTGTAGTTATCCTGATAGGAATAGTATTTTAAAATTGCATTACAATAACCATATTTCTAAAATATCAATGCCTGTCTAATTATCCATCCTCCCTCAAAATTACACCACAATCTTGACTATGAAGAGCTAAAGGAGCACTAGCCAGAAGTCAGGAGGCCTTCTCAGTTACTAAGCAGGTGGATGGCCTTGGGCATGTCAGTAAGCATCTCCAAGCAAGAAACACAGCCTGCTTATGTATATTATCCTGTTTACCTGACAACACTGCAGAAACTCAGCCCCTTGGAGGCTGCAGACACTCGATTATTCTAAGGGGTTGATCAAACTCTGGGATACGAGATCACAGGGTCTCTACCTGCTGTTCCAGAGGGCTATCCAACTCCTCCTCTTCCCTGAAAGCCAGCATAGTGCTTGCAGAGTGTATGTTGTGGGGTGCTAAGAGAGTCCTCGCAGGTTTCCATCACCCACTCCCCTAGGCCAGCCCCAGCCCTGATGTTGGCCCTTGACCCCAGCTAAGAATGTGTGGCTTAGAGATCAGACTCTGTTCCCTCCTTTGGGATAGAAGGGTCTCAACCTCAGGCTGCCACTGCTGGAGATCTTGGCTTTCAGGCTGGCCTGGGTTGCATTGTCAAATCCCACATGTCCCACCCCTACATAGTTCACAGAAGCACATAAACTGCAAAGTTAAACAAAACCCACAGAGCACACAAACTACTCTCTGCTGCCAGTCCCTGCCAAGAATCTGAAAAATTCAATTTCTCCGTGCGCACTCTAAGTTTGAGCCATCAAGGCAAAGCTGAGCAACCTGTTCAGCACTCTCAGGCCTCTTCTCCCTCCCTCACAGGGGACCCTCCTTCGGAGTGGAGTGCCCTTGCCCACCCTCTTTCACCCACAGTGGGCAGCACTCAGGATCCTGGTGCCCTGCCCTTGCACTACCTCTTGATGTGTCTACTGGTCCGGCCAGGGAGAAAGAGGCTGTGAGACCTGCTAGTCAATTCAGCGACGTGGAGGTGACTAGTCTTGAGAGGAGCTGCTGGCAGTGTGAGCACTTGGCTCTGCCTCTCAGATTCCCCCACTCCTTGCTTTCCGCGGTGGGGTAGAGGTTGATTCATAGCAATTTTCTATGCAACAGCCAGCTCAGTGCCTTCTGCATACCTGTTTGCTGAATTCCCTCGTCTACTCCCACTGTTTTTCATTGTACCCCATAATTTTCTTTTCCATTATGCAAATCAGATGTCTCTTCAAGACTCAGTCCAAGGGTCTCTTCTTTCTGGGTGCTTGAATGACATTTTCTCTATCCATGCCACAGTTCTACCAAACCACTTAAGGGAAAGGCAGAAGTAGAGGATCTGATGCACACAAAGGCAGAGCTAATTAGTACCAGAGTAAAAGTGAAGGCCTGGTCCCAGCTCAGCATGCTCTTTACTGTCCTCTATTGCTCCTTTTTGCCCTGACATGATTGCATTCCAGGGCAGGGACATCTTTTGCTGGCCGTTTGCACACAAAGACCATGCCGGGGAACAAGCCATTCTACACCTTGCCTCGCTTCCCCTGCTCCTCTCTTATTCTTGTCCAGGGTCTGTGCCCTCATAAACTCAGGAACACGAAGAATATTTTGTTCCAAGTTCAGTGAATAGCAAGGATAAACAGAAGCTGACCTCACAAAGTCCTCCTCTGGCCTGAGTGACAATGATCTCAGTAATGCCCCTCACAACCCCACTGCTCTCCACCCTATTATTGTCATTTCCTGTATTCTGTGCAGATCTGGAATGTGGACGACTTGAGGGCCATCCTCCTAAAACCTCTTCCAAAAATACTCTCCTGCAATCATATATACAAATCACCATTCAGTGAAGCAAAACCCTACTATTTATAAAAGCTATATATTCTCATCTGATGCAGCAAGGGCAATATGGGGGAAATCAGGTGGGAGGATTTCAAATATATAATTGCTCTCCTCCCATTCATTTGCCTCATCACCTATGCCAAGTAAGTGGCCAAAGGGAGAGTGCTATTGTCAAAGAGGGATAAAAATGGAGAGAAAAAAAAGAGGAAAGAAGAGTCAAAAATATCAATAAATGTAAGTGAGCCCAGCAAGAGGGAAGGAAGAAGCATAGTCTAGGCAAAAGAAAATGGGAAGTAAGGGGAGAGGAAAGGTTAGAGGGCACCTGTGGGCTCCAGGCACATTGAGCTACTATGCAGCTTCAGGCAGACACAGACTTGCCAAAAGGTTCTGCAGTGCCTAGTTTGAAAAGGAGACCCAGAAGCCTAGTGCTAAGTTCTCTTACCCTCTTCAGAGACAGAGCTCCTGGATCTGGCAGTAGCTGGTGCCAGTATTTTCAATTTAAGTACCTCCAGCTCCCCACCACCACTACCATGAGATTGCCCTTGCCCCCCATTAAATAAATCTTACCTAACACAAGAGTGCCATTAGAGGGCTCAAGACTGGTAGTTCTTTAAATGAAAGAGAGCTATCTCCCTCTCCCCCTGTTAGTAGTGCTGCCCTTTTGACGTTCTAAAGTGTCAAATCAAGAGAGGGGAGAAAGGGAAGGAGAAGCAGTTTGAGGCTGGTCCTATTTGTCCCTGGTAGCATCATTCTCTCTCTCTCTCTGTCTGTCTCTGTCTCTCTCTCTCTCTCTCTCTCTCTCTCTCTCTCTCTCTCTGTCTCTCTCTCTGTCTATCTCTCTCTCTCTCTCTCTCTCTCTCTCTCTCTCTCCTTCCCCCCTTCTCACCTGCATTTTCCTTCTTTGCCCCTAGCATCTCTGCTCCCCTTCTTCACTGCAGCACCTTGCAATGGTACTTGCTTCTTAAGGTGCAGTTGTAGACTGATGGGTCAGGGAGGAAACATTTGAATTGAGGAGGTGGGTGTGTCACAGAAGATGAAAATAATCCACCCAGGTAGACAACAACATATTGCTGTTGGAAGCAGTTGGAAAAGCATGATTTGAACCTAAGTGCATAGAAAGCAAATTTAGGCTGAAGGTTGGCAGGTTATTGGCTTAGATTACAATGATTGCCTTGGTAACATAAATATTCAACGACATCATGATATATTAGAGAACAAGTGGCTCAGTGAGCCTCAATCTTCTCAGCTGCAGAATAGGGGGATAAATGCTCACTCCAGAGCACTGTAGAGATGGGCATGTGAAATAATGTAGGTAAAGTACTGAATTCTAGAGAGGAAAAAGCATTTGCCCAGGGTGACAAAGCAAGTAGCAGACATGATTGGAATCTAGGTCTTCCAAGCCCCCCAGACTGCAGAAGGCACACTTTCCACTCTACTTTCTTTGCCAGCGTCATTCTTGGGGACAAGGTGGAGGTGGAATTAGGGAGGTAGTTAGGAGCTGGCACTATTTATGTGGCTATAGATATTCTCCTCCTTAGCCCCAGACTCAAATGACTAAGGCTCAGGTTCCTATCTCATCTCCCTTTTCATCATCACTCAGGTAATCTTCCCATGCCTTCTTGGACTGATTCATTGCCACTTTAGTGCCACCACTGCTGCCCAGCTCTGAGGCGGTGACTCACCCTCTAGCTGGCCAGGGCCCCTGCCCTCCAGGAAAGAGGCTTTCTTCCTAATTGACTGCAGAAGCCTCACCCGCATTGAAACAATGCCCTTCCAGCCAGATTTAGAGACAGAGGGCTTTGAGGAGAGATGGAATAGCCTTTTGTCCAAAGCCACAGCTCTACTCATGCAGTGCCTGTGTTGCTGCTTTTGAAGTCCCTCTTCAGGTTCCTAATAAACCCTCGTATACCCTCAGACCTTAGTGTTATCCAAAGGATTTCACCCAGGATGTCTCTTTGCTACATTATACTGACTGTTTTGTGTGTCTGGCATTGAACTAGGGGCGGAAAAGATGGAATATAACAGGAAGACCTCCCTGGCACCCACCCAATGAGTATTCACTACAAGTTCACAAATATTACCGTGGCACCTGGTAAGGGTGTAAAGTTTACAGCATGGAGGGTGAATTAGGAAGATTCTGAGAGGGGTGCAGAGGGCAGATATAAAAGCCCCACTGTTGATCGCTCCTAGGACTGGAGCTAGGACCTGGAGCTTCTTGAGGTCAGTGAATACTGTTACTACATCCTCACCTCTGCACGCATTTCCCCTAAGCACAGCACACTCCTTCTGAAATGTAAAGTTAACAGAACCCTTGCTGACCCTTTGCCTTTGTGACAAGTATTGAGGAAATCAGCTGGGGACCAAGTCTTCCTGCCAGCCTTTGATCCCCTTTCTTCAAAGGCTTGTGTCTTTATCTTTTCAATGGGGGCAAGTGAGAGGGGGAGAAAGAAAAGAGGGGGACAATGATTATCTTTTCCCTTAACTATCTAAACTTGGAATAGTTCTTCATATATTTCATATTTAAGTACTTAAACCTCATAATTATCCCCGAGAACTAAGGTAGTGACTCTCTAAGGTAAACAGCTATGAAGTGGCAAAGCTGGATTCGAACCTCTGATACCTCTGAAACCCGCAGGCTTTGCACAGCACTTTATACAGTGCGACTCTGCCTACGCTGAGGGAAAGAACTCCTCCTTTCTCCATGCTATCCTTCTCCACAGAAAGGACGCAAGCGGAGGGCAGGAACCAGATAGTCACCTAGGCTCTTAGCGTTCTGGAATAATCCCTGCAGCCCGCTCCCTGTGGGGGGGCACCTCCAAGTTTCCAGTGGTGAGGGGTTGTGTCTACATGCGTGCAAAGCGCCTTCAGTCACTATTCCGCCCCCTGCCGCCTGTGGCTCCTGGTCTGAAGTCGCTGTTCGGGGCACGTTTGGGTGCCAAGAAAATAGCTCACTCGCTGCCCGAGAACCGTCACAGTCTGGTCCTAGGCTACAAATAGTCTTTCCAGATTTGGTGACGTAACAGGGAGGGCGGAACCTTAATAGCGTCCTACTGTGTGCCCAGCGCTGAGTCAGCGATTTCTAATAGCCCTTGCCTTTTACATTAAAAAAGTGTTGCTGTTCAAAATAGCGAGCTCTCTATTAAAAAGAAGTCTTCACGCTACATTAGAGCAGGTTTCGAAGAAAGCTTGTATGCAGATCTCAACTCCTTACTTCTTGAAATCAATAAATCTCTAAACCGTTTAATAGTCAACCGTTTTGCTTTGGGGGTTGGGGAAGAAAAAGCAAAGTGTGGGGGAGGGGGTACAGAGGTCAGGCCAGGGAAGGGGCTCCGGGAGGGTGCGGGAGGAGGAGCCTCAGGCGGGGTCGACTGTGGTAATCTGAGTCTGGGTCTCCGCGGAATCCTCCAGCCCGCCGGCTGATTCCCTGGACCTTCCCGCTCTCCTGGGTTTTAGATGGACCCTACCGGGACCCAACTTCCTCCCTTTCCCTGGGATGGGGAACTGAGAGGTCAAAGGGAAAAGAGCATCTGTGCCCGCCCCGCCTTGCCTGCCCATCCTCTCTCCTTTCTTCCCCGCCTCCACTCCTCGCCCCCTTCTCTTCCGCCCAGAGAAGGAGGGGGCGCGCAGTGGCTGTGTGTGTATGTATGTATGCATGTAGGCGTGTGTGCGAGCAGCGCGGGCACCTCTAGGTGTGTTCAGTGTGTGACTGGGTGTGTTTGGGGTGCGTGGGGGTGCATGCTTTAGCCTAGGTGCTTGATGTGGTGTGCATTTGATTTTCGCTGACAAGAAGCATGTGCTTGTGCAGTGTTTTGTGTGCATTCTTGGAGGTCGTATGTTTCTGCTCGATTATAGTGTGACTGTGAGGGTTCAGCCTGGGTGTGGGTATGTTCAATGTGTGTTTCTGCCGGGGTTTGTAATCCTGTTGTAGTGAGTGTATGCAGTATGCTGTGTGTGTGTGTGTGTGTGTGTGTGCTTGCTGAAGCTTGTGTGCCTATGTATATTTGGTGTGTGCTTGCTCTTGGATGTGGGCTTGCAGGTGGTGCTTGCTGTGATATGTGCTGTGTGTGTTTGTGAACAAGGTATCTCTAGAAGTCTACTTATGGTGTTTGTGTTCAGAGATTTATGTTCTGTGAGAAGTCGGTGTGTCTTAATTGTGCTCAGGTGTGTGGTGTGGATGCATGTGGAGACAGCGTATGGCTTGGATGGAAAGCTGAATAATGTGTGTCTCAGAGGAGCTGGCTTGAATTAGGGGAGAAAGGGGTAAAAGCACCAGCTTTTGTTAAAAAAAAAAAAAAAAAAAACTGGTGATTTTACTCCTGCTTAGGGGGAGGGGCAGATGGACTTTGCACCTGGACTGAGACCAGAAAGGAGATGGAGGGCTGCGACCCCTGCAGGGGCTCCCCGCTGACGCTGACCTCAGCTCCTCCGTGGAGGTCCACTCGCTGGAAGTGTGCTTTGTCTGCAAGAGCCAAGTTCCGCTGGGGCAAGGTGTGAACTTATCTGGCTGCTTAGAGGAGCGAAGAGGAGGGCACCGCTTTGGACAGGTAGGACTCGCCTAGCGCGCAGCGCAGGGGCTGGTGGGAGTAAGCTGGAAAGATTGTGGGTCATTGACCCCACGCCACCATCACTAGGAAAGGAGATCCCAGTTTGCACTCATTCAATTGAACCAAACTCTGTTCGAGGCCTGACTCTTTCACACCTCCTTGACAGCTTATGGGCAAATCCAGTTGTCTAGAAGCCCTTTTCCTTTGAGCCTCATGACAAATTCCTACTTAACTTTTTTTAAGACCTGATTCAAGACTCAAAAACTTTTTCTGCTTTTCTTCACTCCTCCCTCCCCTTTGAGAGCTTCTTCCTTTTAGTCATCATAATTAAACTTCCATACTTTTCATTGCATGGTCATGCTTCAGAGTAATTATTTAACCCTTCTTTTAAATTGTGAGCTGCTACAGAGAAGTTCTGAGATATAAGAAGAGCAACAGTAGCTATCATAATGCTGTGAGCATTTATTAAGCACTTACTACGTACCAGACAGTGTGCTGAGTGCTTTTGCATGCATTAGCTCCTAGAGCCCTCACAAGGAGTCTGTGAGGTAGCGCTATAATTATCACAATATTACATTTCACACATCAGGCTCAGAGTAGTTAAGTCGTTTCCCTAAGGTCGAACAACCATAGGAAGCAGAGCTGGTATTTTAATTTAGGTCTGACATGCTCCTTTCTTCTGTATTAGACATCCTGATGAAGAGTTCCCTGATTTCTGCTAGACATTGAAGTCTCTATCCAACAGTATCACTTCCCAACAAATCTTTCTTTTTTGTGTTCTGACAGCACCAAGAGTACTCAGCATAATTACTTTCTCTGCCTCCCAGACAACTGATACCTTCTCCACCTAATTACCTGCTTTGTGGACACCTCAAAATTTTAAATACTCTAGGCACACAAGCACTTCACTAGCTCCGGTTCTGTAAGCTCTCCTTAGGCTGGTGCTGAAAGAAAGAGCTAAGAACAACCATTTGTAAATCACGGAATGGTGGGATTGGACTTGGGAAGGAGTATGGTAAAGGGTCAGGGAGCACTAGGGGAATGCTTTCATAGCTCCACACTACATCCACTTTTACACTACCCCCACCAGACCTTCTTTATGCAATATAATTCAAGCAGACCAGTTATGGGTCAAACTGTACAAAGTAAATCAAGGAGAGCCCCCCATCCCCCCATCAGAAAATGTTGTTGAATGCATCCCATTTTATCTTATTCACCGGGAGCTGCAATATGCTTGCCTAATGAGGCTCATGCTGCTGCTCAAATGCCTTCCAAACATTCATCTGACAAATTCAAATTAAAACAATACATCGCATTTTGGGGAACACATTTATGGGGGGGCATGGTGTTAGGCCAGTCACAGGAAAAGAACTTCTGGAAGCACTGGTTCCCAGCCGAGCCCCCAGGAAACCATCCTAGACTGTTGCAAAGAGGTCAGGGGGAAAAGAGAGGGACAATTCAACGGTGGTGAGTCACTTTGCCACTTTTCAGGGATAAAGTGAGAAGCACGATTTAAATTGCCACTGTTATTATTGTGCCCTTTCAGCTGGCACAAATGAGCCTAGTGTGTGGATGAAAAGCAGTTGGAACAACCAGAATTCTTACCCTCAACTGGGTCTGGGTCAGCACCTCATCCTGGGTGGGCAGGAAAAGCATTGCCTAAAGCATTATGTATGGAGAATGCCTCCTTTGAGGGAAGAAAAGGGGGATGTGGAGGGCAATCTAAGTTGTGAAGGACACAGACCACCTGAAACCTCTGGTTCTGTTGCGTTTTAGTCCTCCAAGGAGTTTACACAAACTTTTGTCATCTCCCAGCATCTGACCTCAAGCACATGGTGCTGCCAAGCCAGTGCCAGGCTTCCTCCCTTTCATCTGAATGTACTAGCTTCATGTACACTTCCTCCTGGTGCCCAGGTGCTGCCTCTCCTTCCCTTCACTCTCCATGCACACTCATACACACAGACACATCTCCAGATGACCAGTCTAACCCCTGGCAAGTCCAGGTTGCATGTACAGGGTTTGTCGTGTTCACTTCAGATCAGTACTTTTACCTGTGAAATGGGGAAATGTTGAAGAAGCCCAAAGCTCCAGGCTGTGGATCCTAAGATCCAGACCTTGGCCCATGGCCATTAATAGATTTATTCCCCTCCCACCCCAGAGCTCAGTAAATGCTGAAAGAGCAGTGGCTACCTGAATCACTGTCAATATAACCATCACCATAGAATGCACATGCACGCGTGGGCGCACACACACTTTCCTTGGATTTTAAACTTGCTACTACAAATCTCTCTCTTCTGCTTCTCTCTCTCCTTCCCTCCCCTCCCTCTTCTCTCTCTGTCTCTGTCTTTCCCTCCTTCTTTCCCTCCTCCCTTCCTCTTTCCCTCTTTCCCCCTTCTGTCTCCCCCGCTCTCCTCCCCCTTCTGTCTCTCTGTCTCTCTCCCTCTTTCTCTCCCTCTCTTCCTCCCTCCCCTTCTCTTTCCCCCCTCCTTCCCCCTTCTGGTTCTCCCTCCTCTCTCTCTACCTTTCCGTTCTCTCTGTCTCTCCCTTTTCTCTCTGTGTCTTACTCATTCCCCTTCTCTCTCAGTCTGTCTGTCTCTCCCTCCTTCTTTACTCCCTCCTCCCCTTCTGTCTCCCTGTCTGTTTCTGTCTCTGTATCTGCCTCTCTCTGTCTGTCTCTGTCTCTGTCTCTGTATCTCTCTCTCCCTGTCTCTGTCTCTGTCTCTCTCTGTCTCATAGTAAGTGCCTCCTCCATCATAGGAAGTTTATATGGAGAAATGAAAAGTGGAAAGTACTTTAGCAGCTGCCTGCCCATTACTGTTCAATGTAGAGATTTGCTTGCTTGTATCCTAAAGCCAACACAAGCAACCAAACAGTGAATTTTACTGATGACAGAACTAGCCATCCTCTCAGGAGAGTAAAGCCCTTAAGGATCAGGGATTTCTGTCTTTTCCATGGGGACTGTGAGTAAGGACAGGTGCCAAATGCTATAGCTTTTGAACTGGAAGGTTACTTCTCTGAGTCTCAGTTTGCTCAACTGTGAAATGGAAATGCCCAATGCGTTTCCTAGAGTTTCTCAGATGATTGAAAGCAATGAATTGTGCAAAGTCTCAGACAAACAGGCATAGTAAGTGTTCAAGAAAAGTTCATGTAATTCCCTCCACCTGCCCATATATCCCTCTCGTTAGCACCCATAGTGTCTTAACCAGGCTGTACAGCTGTACAGAGAGTAGACCCAACAGATTTAGCTGCCAATTTTCCTCAATACTGATTTGTCTGGCACTCCTGAAATAGTCCTTCTTTTAGGATGATGTTTTGATCAGCCTAATGCAGCCCCAGAAGAAATGGAACTTATGTCCAATTCTCACTCTGTAGTTTTTCCTGACAGTGTTAATGAAGCCAATGTTCCAGACTTCCTCCACTCCATTCTGTCCTACCCCCCAAATATGTGCCACTGTGATAAAAAAAATAGCGATAAATTCTTGATAATGTTGCCCAATGACTTGCTCTCCTCCATAACTTCTACCCTCAAAACTAAAAAGGCTTTCAAAACTACCAAATTTCTAGCAGCCACCAAGGTTGGGAGGTAAACAGGAGGATGGGGACAGAGGGGCAGCTCCCTGATACACACAATGCAGCATTAAAAGTGCATCCCACTTAAGTACTTCTTTATTTATTCAAAGTTAAATGGAAACATGGGCCAAGGAGATAGCTCAGTAGAATAAGTGCTTGCCTGGCAAGTGTGAGGGTCTGAGTTCAATCCCAGGGTTCACAAAAAAAAAAGAAAAAAAAAAAGAAAATCAACTCTTTGTCAGAATTGGGGAGGTGAAAGAAGACCCCAGGCTGGACCCCTTCCTGTCCTGCCCCATACAATTGCTTCCCTCTAGAGACAAATGGAGGTCACTACAAGCAAAACCACATCTAAGTAGGAATGGGGGGGAGGTTAGGCAGCCAGGACTTCTAGGAGGTAGAAATAATCCAGGGAAGGACGAACAGACTACATATTAGAAGGGTACTGAGATTCAGAGAATAAGAAGCTCAGAGAGGCTGACCTTAGGATGCTCCCAGTGTCTGGAAGACTCCTTCCTCTCTGGCCGTGCTCTCCATCCTGCACGCTACCCTCCTTCTTTGGCTCTGGACTCCACTTTGCAAGATAATATACTAGTGAGTCCTCTTGAGGATTTTGAAATTTAGAAAAGTGTCTCTAGTCCTGACACATGTCTGCTCCTACAAAGATCCCTTGAGAAGGAAAACGGAAGAGGTCTTAAGTATGGGTCAGCAGTATTGTACAGAGAACAGTTGGAGCAGGGGTTCAGGCTAAGTATATAGCACATAATAGAGTCCTTTCATAATGAGGGACCTCCTAGCTGCTGGATATTGGGTGCCCAACCTGAGGAAGCTGCGTGGTTTCTCAAGAGGTGTATATTTAAGATGTGACAGAAGCTGCCAAGCCTCATCAAACCTACTTCTGCAGATACATGTGAGAACAAATGATACTGCCAAAAGGAGACAGAGATCATTTCTAGTGACTCACAGCCCAAGCGCTGAGGACACAGGTGGTGTTTGCATTGCTTCTTCCAGTTAAAATGTGTACTTTTTCAGAGCAGGAAATCTACAGGTAATTAAATAGGTCAAAGACCAGAATTTGGATCCCAGGCAAAGTGTCACTAATGACATCATATTGCACACCCAGTAAGTGTCTGTTGTGTGTCAGCAGAGTTCACTGAGCTTTGCAAATTATCATCTTTAATCTTACTCAAATATTACAAAAGGAATTTTAATCAATTGTAATCATTGCTCAGCCACTATGTGCTAGTGAGCAAGTTACTCAGCTTCTGTTAGCTTTTGTCTTTAAAATAAAGATGATAATAATAACTGAGAGAGTCGTTATGAAGATAAAATGAGGTAGTTTATGTAAAGTGGCTGATATTTTAAAGTAGTAAATATTTGGAGGTAAAAGAAAGCATAACTTTTGATATCTGAGTCATAAAAATCATTTAAATAATATCAATAATAATAATTATTATTACTCTATAATTATTTCTATGCCAGAAACATAGGCATTTTGATAGTACTTTAAGAGAGGTTACAGGGCCAGTGAGATAGCTCAGCAGACTTGGTGCCTGCTTAGGCAAGTGCAGGGACCATGGTTTGATTCCTTGCACCACATGCTGCACTGGCCCCACCTCCGGGCATGCTGAGCAGGTCAGCAAGACTGGGCTTGGTGGCACATGCCTGTAATCCCAACGCTGGGGAGGCTGAAAATATGAGAATCACTAAAAGTCTGAGCTGTATAGTGATACCCTGTACCAGATGTGTTAAATAAATAAATTTAAAAAGAGAGGCTAGGTAACCCACTTATAGGAGGAGCCAAAGTACAGGCCTTGGATTCAAAAGAGCTGTGCTTTTTTCCAGGTAGGATTAAGGAATTATTTCATGATGATTGGGAAGTTTATGTTTGGCTGGCCTAATATAATCACTGTATTTCAACTAAAATAAAATAAAATGGAGAGAAAATCTTTAGACTCTGTATAGTAGGATTCTACAATATTGTATAGATTAATAGGTATTTGATTAGCCTTTTAAAACTTTTTCTAAAACTTAAGATTTTGTTTGAGACAGGGTCTCACTGTGCAGTGCAGGCTGACCTTAAACTCACTACGTATCCCAGGCTCATGACAGCCTCCTGAGTGCTGAGATTACAGGGATGCGTCACACTTGGCCTGAAATTTTAAGGATTTAAGAACAAACTGTATACAGATTTTGGCAAACAGGAAAAATAACTGTTATCTTACCACCTTAACTGAATTCCTCACTTTACCCTATTGATGGATTTTCTTCCACTCTTGCGAAAATGCATATTTGCCACAGCTAGAATTACACCATTTTCTGGTGTTATTAAGTGTTCTTACTAGACACCATTTTCATTCTGGTATACTACTCAACTAGTGCGTATGTCATGGAACTTATTTAACCGTTGCACTATTGTTGGACTTGAGGTTGCTTTAGGAGGTACATAAGAAAACAAAAGCAGGATGTAGTTTTCACCACTGGCGTAATCACCTTCAGGGACCTGCTTTGTCAATGCTCAGCTTGCTTTCTGTCATTTGATATTTAAGTTTGATGAATGTCAGCTCTACTGCTGGACCCTGAGGTACATTTGCAAAAGGATAATTTTCTGCTAGTTTTCATCACACAAATTCTGGATTTCACCCTTGTACTGCATATAGTCTAGTCTGAGAACCTAAACTGTATTAGAATATCAGCTTTTCCCCCCATTTCATTTTAAAAATGCCTTAAAATAAAAATTGGGGGAAATACTACCATTGGTGAACAGGGGTACTTGTCCAAACCTTTGACCAGATGAATGGGATTCCTCATTGGTAATTTTGTCCCAACTCTGTAAAATGATTCAATTGCAGCTCAAGGAAGCCTGGCCTCAACAAATCAACTGGGTCCCATCTCCAAGAAAAGATCAAATTTTTATGTGAAGTGGGCCCCAGGGCCCCTTCAGCTTTTGAGTTTTAGCTGCTTTACAGAAGTCCAATTGTTTGAGGCCAAATCCAATGGCAAGAGTGAACCAGGGAGAGAATTTCAAGTGGGTCAAATATGCTGTCCCTTTCCCTGGGAAAGAAGGTCTTTCTGGGCCCCCCTCTCCTCCTAGACCTGAATTATGTCTCTCCCCAATTTCTCCATATATTTTACAATTGCTATTATCACCTTCAAAAGGTTACTCTGACATACAACTATCTCTCAGAGAAGAGGGATGAAGTAAAAGTACATTTAGAATACCTCCCCAATTCTGCACACCTAACACTACTTCCCCCACCACTGACTCCTGAGGATTTCTGAGAGGCGTTTGAAAACATACACTGGGGCTGAGATAGCTCAGTGGCTTAAGTCCCTGCCTGGCAAGCACAAGATTCTAAGTTTGATCCCTGGTACCAAAAATAAAAATAAAATATAAAGCCTTGAAAAGAGGCACCAAGGGCAATTATAACTTCACAGAATATCAATAGTGATCCACAAAGTTGCTCTTCATGTAATGCTGCATTTCTCAAGGAGAGTACAATAAAGTGGGCTTTCACCTCATTGGAAATTGTACACAAATATTGACTGATTTAAGTGATGTGTGACTTCGATAAGATCATACAGGTAGGGGACTGAATCTGAGGACCTGGCATTTAGGCTATACTTTACCTATTTAGCTGCTGTTGTGTGAATAATAGAGCTGGTGTAGGCAGTGATGTGCTGCAGGGACAGATCTCACCAAGACTGGAAATACTGCAGCAAATGTAGGGCTTGCACTTGTGTTCAAACACCAACTACATACAGAATGAAGTGTCTTGGAAAGAACTTGGGCCTGCTGTATTTGTGTTTCAAGTGCCTTTAGCTGTAAGTAGTCATAATATAAATAAAGTCTTTTTGTGACCTGTTTCGCAAGTGTATGGAATTTGTGGGTGATATATGCATGTATGATGTGTACATATTGTGTTGTACATGGGAAGTTCACAGTTCATGTAAATCATATGTATTTCCTGTGGCTTGCACATGGGCACTCCTGGCTGTGGGGTGTGCATATATGGGTGTATTTATGGCTATGTATATGCATACCTTGGGTGTGGCATGGGCTTCCAAAGGAAAGAAATGAGCTATCTAGAGCTTATAGCTGGAAATCTGGGACATAGCTGGAAATCTGGCCAGCTCACTGGGCATTTATAACTTTAAGCGTGTTCAAAGAAGAGTAGCTAGATGGTTAGGGGCTTGCAGCCATGTCACAGGTTAAATGAAGAACTGAAGAGGCTTGTGCTGAATAAGTACGTGGGTGAGTGGGGCTGGGAGAGTTCAGAAGGTTAGCACTGTTTCCTGGATGGGGGAACATGAAGGTCAGTGTGCCAAGGCCATCAGGTGGAAGATCCCGGCACTAGACATTACTGTGTTTGGATACAGATGGTCGTCCTCATATGATACTGACTCCTTCCCATGCAGTGATTCACAAAGGAGCCTTCATATCCTGGACCTCACTGGCATTACAGGACATCTTTGCAGGCCAGACCTGGAGGGGGGAGATCCCCCTATTTCCTTTGCAATGGTAAAGCCCCAAGGTCTTAAAAAGCATCTTACAAAACTCCTTTTTTTCTATACCAGGATCACATAGCTTAATATGGACATGAAAAAATTAAGCTCCCTATATCCATGCAGATATCTTTTTTTTTTTTTTTCTCAGAGAGCTTGAGACCAGCCACAGACTACTTGAACTAGCTAGGCAGGGTGCATTGCCTTTAGCAGGAGCTCAGGCTCCTTGGATGTTTCACAGGGGGAGCTAGGGCTCACAAGACTTAAAATCAAGTCTGTGCTGAATTAAATTGCTGAAGCTCCTCCTCTCTTTGCCTCCACTCCCTTGCCTGTGAGGGCACAGAGGAAAGAAGAGACAACGCAGGTTTGGTCTATGGCTGATGACCAATGACGCACTATCACCAATATAGATTTTGGAGGTGGAGACTAAGGAAAAACAGGTGGCTGTGGGGGCAGGTGGCAGCCTGGAAGGAAGGGGTGGGGCCTATCAAGGGGGAAAGGACAGTGTGGTTCCTAGGAAATCTGAAAAAGAATGCATCAGTCTCCTGCAACTAAAATAATGTGTTTCCAAAATCTACCTTATAAAAGCAGTTCCAGAAAACAGTTGAAATGTGACCCACATTCCGTGATCATTGAGCACTTGTCCTCTGTCCCACGGGAATAGGGTTCTGAGCACTGATCACATTCATGCGATGAATGAGCCAGACTAAGCCCAGATCCCTGCCACTAGGCAGTTAGTTAGGGGCAGTTAGGGGCAGTGAGCATTTAGCAGAAACTAAGCTGCCCCAGATCTCTGCCAACTCCTTGAGTGACCTTGCACAGCCCTTTACCAGTTCTAGGCTTCAATGTCATTTCTTGAATGGAGGGATTGAATTCGACGGGGCTCATACTGATATTCTGTAGTTGCCTTTGGGACAGTGGGGCAACCTTCAGCACAAAAGGAACGCCCACCTCCTTATTCAGGGTCCTTGACCCAGGCTGCCCTGCTAGGAACGGTCATCCTAGGGCCTTTAGAGCCTTTGGGTGGTGGGACAGCGCTCCTGTGCGTCTGGCCCCAAGACTCTGGCTGACGCTGCAGGATGCTGAGCCAGGACTCCGCCCCCGCGCTCGCCCAGAGTCCCGCCGAACCATTAGCGCAATTGCTCTAGGTTCCCGGCAAAGCTGGTGATTTATGCGGGTCCTCGACGGGACAGTCCCTTGGGCCAGGAACAATTAGCTAAAAGCCAACGGGAAGGGAGGCTAGGGGGCAAGGAGCCAAGCTCCAGGGCGCCCAGCTGGAGCTGCAGCTGCTGGCTACCCCGAACTGAGCACCCCAGCCCCCCGACTCCGCGGGCCCCACTCACCACGGCGGGGGCGGGGCTCAAAGGCCGAAGCGAAAAGGCAGTCCAGTATCCACGCCATGACCCGCGCTGAGCGCCGGCAGCCTCACAGCTAGCCTCTGCGCTGTCCTTCGCACCACTGCTCTAAGTAGCCTTCGGTGACCACGCCCTGGGCCGCACCCTGCACCCAGCTCTGAGTGTCTTGGTCACCGGACACCTCGAGCCTGTCACGGAGAGGGCAGGGCCTCAGGGTAGCCCCCGCCCCGCCTGAGGAAAGGTCCCACAGCCCCTACCCCCACTCAGAAAGAGCCCAGGACTCAGCTCCTGTCCGGAGAAGCTCTGACTCTGAGGGCGGGAACCTGCCCCTACCCTGGGGATTCCAGAAACTGAGGGGAGGACACGCCATCTCAGCCGTGGTGAGCCCCAAAACTGAGAGGGAAGGAAGGTCCCTGACCCCTCCCCCCAGCCCTATTCTCCCTTATTAGAGTGCATACAGTGGCTTCTGCACTCCGGAAGGTACAATTTGAGGGCGAGTTGGTGTACCTGTTCTGGGGATCCTCAGATCTGAGAGAGATCATAGCAGCCCTAGGAAAACCTGGGTTTAACTGAAATATCATTTCATACCCCAGGAGGCCTAATCTAAGAGGAAAGTAGTGCTTGCTCCAGGACCTTTGAATCTGAAGAGGAAGCTCTGCATCGGTCCTTTGGACCCTGTCCATTGGGACCCCCAATCCCCATCTTAAAAGAGGCATCACCCAAGCCATGGATAGCTCCAATTCTTTTAAGCTCTGTTCTTGAAGACAAAGAATTTAAGTGAGAAATTATTTTTGCCAGGCAAGGGACCCTGAATCTAACAGCCGGATTCTCTCAGAAAAAAGAAGGAAAGAAAGAAAAGAAAGAAAGAAAGAAAGAAAGAAAGAAAGAAAGAAAGAAAGAAAGAAAGAAAGAAAGAAAGAAAGAAAGAAAGAAAGAAAGAAAAAGAGAGAGAGAGAAAGAGAGAAAGAAAGAAATGCAATCATGCCTGAAAAGCTTTGTTTTAAGGGATTCGATCCTTAACTGAGGTAGAAGAGCAGTGTCAGCTATATAGAAAGTGGACTGTCCTCTTTCCTGTTGCTGGGAACTTACAGATTCCATGCCTATGCTTTTGTTCAGAGCACTGACATAGGAGGGGAGCCAAGACTTATTTTTAGAAAGAATTTGCTATTTCATATTTCAATGAGGGGTGGTACTATGCTGCACTTTCTTACACATCTTTTACGGCATTGTATTTTTAAACTTTGAATTCTTATGAGGGCATGTGCCACAAGCGATTTAATGTTTTATAGCTTCTAGCAGAGGAAAACCAACCTTGTTCCCCCAAATTCGGGGTAGAAGTCACCACCACAGATGGACATACTAGGCTTCAAGGGCTTCAAAAGGAAATTTTCGCCGGGCGTGGTGGCACATGCCTGTAATCCCAGCACTCGGGAGGCTGAGGCAGGAGTATTGTTGTGAGTTCGAGACCAGCCTGAGCTACAAAGTGAGCTTAAGGCCAGCCTGAACTGCATAGTGAGACCCTGTCTCAAAAAGACAAAAAAAAAAAAAAAAAAAAAAAAAGGAAATTTTCTTTTTCTCTTCAAGTCCAGGAGCCCAAATTAATTTTCTCCCAGTTCTCCATTGGTAGCTGGACAGACATAGTAGTCATGTTATTCTCTATTGGGAAAAGGGGGCTCTAGCAATCATAATGTTAGTGAAAAAGCAAAGAGAAATATGGGAAAATTGTCTTTCAACAGCTCATTGCAGGCCAAGAGAGTGTAAGCCAAAGCCACTGGTCTTTGGGAGTGAGAAGTTATTACATTCGCTTTGCTAACCACTGATATTAGCATTGAGTGACAAAGGAGTGCACAAAATGGCAAAATCTCCTATCTTTGCCTACAATCCTTAGCAAAGTAGGACTACAGTCACAGTTTAAAGGGCTTCCACTCATTTTTCTTCCTTTCTCGGAAGCATGCTCCCCTCTTTTGCACCAATTTCTAAATCATTTCTAGTTTTCTAAAAGCAATCAAAGACAACAAACATTCACCAGACCTGCTTTTACCAATTTCTGCTGTACAAATATCCAGTCATCCAAGCCAAACAAGTTTGACATCTAGAAATGTCCAGCTTCAGGTGCTGGATATTGAAGTCTCAGCCTTACCTCTTCCCATGAGTTTATCTGGCACCAGCTTTTGTAATGACCTAAATGGTTTTCTGAGGTTTCTATGCTTCTAGAGTAGCTCTACCTGAGTTGTAAACCCATGGTAGCTCTGTCTTTGCTGCTTTTTTCTCAAGAAGTATACTGTGGTAAAGGATCAAGAGGAAAGGTGCTTATAAACCTAAACTGGAAGATCAATAGTGTATATGTTATTATGTACTCTTAAGAGAGTTAATCTCACTAAGGCTCAGTTTCCTGATCTAAAAATGGGTATTTTAACAGTTATGAGCAAGTTTCATGCAAAGCATATACTCTTTTGGGGGAAAAAGAACATGATAGATAGATAGATAGATAGATAGATAGATAGATAGATAGATAGATAGATAGATAGATAGATAACCAAGCTGACAGTTTTTCTTTCTCCCCTTTCTTTGACTTGTCTACTTTGTCACTTAATTACTTAGTATTAAAGTTCCTTTAGCAAATCTTTAAATGTCGCACAACACAGGAATGCATTCATCCATCAGTTCTTTAATTCATTCAACAAATATTTAGATGTCCTCTAGGTGCCAGCTATGCAAATGTTGACTCATTGAATGAATTATTAGGCAATTATTTTTAAATGTATAATTGGGAAGATTATATGATAATGTGAAGATACACTTCTGATACTTTTTAATAAAAAAAGTCTGAGTTCAAAATGTATGCATGCTATAGTACAGACAGTATAAATAAATAATATGCCTATATGTAGAAAAAAGAAGCTAAAAGGAAACACACCAGAATTTTAATCATGATTGTATTTAGGCAATTCAATTACAGGCAATTTTAACTGTTTTATTATTTTCATATTTTAGCATTTTGAAATTTTTCCTTAGTAAATATTATTTTACTAATTTAGAAAATATATCTAGAGAACAATCTGTAACTTTGTCTGTGTTAAACAAAGGAACAAGCTAATTAGAAAGACTGGACCTTGTAGGTTTGTGCTGTACTGGTGGCGTAGGGTACTTAGGTCTATCTTTGGTGACCCAGAAAAAACTGAGGAAGTTTTTCTGTATCTCTTCCAAGGGTCTAAGGGATCTTTAGCACCCTCATCAGAAACTTACTCAGCATGGGCCTGCAACCCCTCATGACAAGGAGCTAATAAGTAGGCACAGTGTGCACCTTTGCTTTCACCTTGACAATCAAAAGTCTAAAGGCTGAAGAGCTAGCCGCATGCCTCATAAGAGCCTCCTGCAACTGCGTAAAAGCCAACTTGCTCTGAACTTAGTTCAATGTGTACTCTGAGTTCTGTAGCCATAATGGTAAAGTGAATCTGGGGACTTGTTGACCTTGAGGGAGAAGGCTGCAAACTTTTCTTTCCTTTTCATAAGGACTAAAAATGCCTGGCAACCAGACAAGCAATTTTTAATTAAATGGAACACTAAGATTGAAAGTCCTTAAATTTCATAACTGATCAGAGCTTCCGAAGGCATGATGCACAGGACCAGGTGCATCAGACTCTCCACAGATGATAACACAGTGTACATTCCCTTCTCCCACTCCAGTCCTGCTGAATACAACTTTCTGAGGATAAGGACCAGAAAACAGCGTTTTTAGCAGACTCTCTACTGGGGCTCTTATTTTTACTAAAGTTAGAGAAGCTAATACAGGGGGAAAAGGTTCTTCTCTGCAAACCTTTCTATCATTTTCTTTCCATTGTGCCTCAATTATAAGGCACATAGGGGCAGCCATCAGGGGAATTTGATTAGCCTAACTCAACTCCACTTCCTTTGGGTACATGGGTAGCACAAGAAGTTGAGTACATTTTGAAACTGAACTCCAGGAAGGGTTTAGTTTTATTCAAAATGAGCAAACTATACAGAGTATGCATTTGGACTTTCTGCAAATTCTTGCACATATAGCTACATGGCACTTTCCAGTCAAATTATTGCACTTGAACACACAGTTTGCTCAGTTCCTTGCATCAGGGAAGAGGCAGCTAAAGAATAATAACTGGAACAGAGTATTTCAAGGTAAAATATCTGAAGGGAGGCTGAATTGCTGTTTGAAAGAATGTGAACATGTCAGCTTCCCAACCTCAGCCTCTACAAATCAAGATTCTTAACCCCACTACCCACTTCCCTTTGCAGTTTGGCTAAAGACATCTGCATTTTCAGCAAAGAAATAACAATGTCATCTGGCCCATGAAAGAAAATAACTGTTTGTCTCCTCATATCTCTTTATGAGAACACCTATGAGAAGACCTATATGACATGCACAAAGAATATGTGTACTCACTTGAAGCTCCATTTCCTCAAACCTGCCTCGCAACTTTTTATTTGGGAAGAATTTAGCTGAACTCATGCTGAATCTACCAGTGAAATCATGTGAGAGCATTCTGAGGGGACATAGACCTTTTTTTACTTCAGAAAGGCCTCAGTTTCCTCCTTTCTCAAATGGAGCTGTACAGGAAAGTTAGAAGTCCCTTTCCTTCTATTTAATAGCATTCCTATGGTACACCACTCCCGTATTTTTTCTTTCATAACTCTATTACTTCCAAACATTTTGAGATCATCAAAGCTTGACAAAGTTCTCACATGATTTTTTTTCTTCATACAATCTTCATGAGGGAGGAGTGCAGAGAAATATTTCCATTTCTTTAAGTTAGAAAAAGTAAGGCAAAGTAAAAGACTAGTCCTGAATTACCCAAGGAATAAAGACGAGACCAACCTCCAGATCCCAGATTCCCCACCCTGTTCTTTGCCAGGACTTCTTGCTAGATCCCAGGAGCTGTCTGTCAGTATGCTGACACCACTCCGGAAAATGCAAGCTTTATCCTGACATCAGAAAGACAGAGCTACGATTACACTTCAGTCCCCAAGGAGGCAGGGAAATTGCTTTTAGTTGACAAGTGCATCTCCCACACACATACCCCTCTGGTTGAATGAAAAGAAAAAATCAAGTTAAAACTCCCAAATGCTCAGTTAATTTTGTAAAGCATTTTGTTCTTTGAGGTGGAAGGGGGGGACAGGATGAGAGAATTTTGCAACTCTACAAGTCTCAACAAGGTGGGGCAGAAGAATAGTAAAAACTAAGGGGCACACAAAAAAATGTGAAAAAGAAGACAAAGCAGGCTGGTAATCTTTTACTTTTATGGCATAATCAATGAGAGAAAGTGTAGTTATCTGAAGAAAAAAACTGAAGAGAACGGCAGCGTTTTTATGCCTTTTAAAAAGCTGCAGGAGATTCAAGTCACTGAGATTTCCATGCTAGATGAAAATTTTGTAGCTTCCGGTAGCAAATAAGTGTTTGGGGGTTGAGTGAAGGTGGGGCTCATGAATTTCCATGTATTACCAGAGACCTCCAACCTTGGGACCGGACAAATTTTGCTCATGGACTTTCCTAGCCCTGCAGATAATTTCTGTAAATCAATTGTCTTTCTGTGCTTAGTATGGCAGCCCCCAAAGTGCTCTTTTCCATCGGAACTTTTACATCTGAACCTCACAAAGCTCTGGGAAGCTAGCAGAACCGAGATTATTTTATTTCATAGATAAGAAGCTGAAGTTTAATGAAGGGAAATCACTTACACTAAATCACTACCCTAAAAAAATCCTGTGTTTGAACCACTATTTTTGCATCCTTCTCTGGCATTCAGCTCCTTCTCACGCTGCATGTGCCCTGACTGATGTCTGGTCTTTAGACTTACGTATCTCCCATCATAGAGACTACAGACTTTTCCCTTGCTGAAAACGGCAAAGCATTTCTGAAACATCAGAATCTTTCCAATTAAAAGCATTCTTATTTTTAGGATACGTACCCCAAAGGATTAAGAGTCAGATCTACAATATACTTCAAAATGGGGGGAGAGAAAGATGGAGACAGAGAAACACGGAGACAGAGAGAACATAAATGTGGCAAATTGTTAATAAGAGGATTCACATTTTAAATTTAAATTTATTTCAATATAAAACTAGTATATAAAACATGAAATTGTACATATTTATGGGGTATCATGTTTGACTTTAATAAGTGTATGTACACTGTGAAGTGTTCCAGTGGGGGGCAAATATATCCTTCTCCTCAAACAGTTATCATTTCTTCATAAGAGCATCCAAAGTTATTTCTTCTAACCTTTTCAAATGTAAAGTACATTGTCATTATCTATGATCATCTAACTGTAGGATGGCACAGCAGAACATCTTACTCCTGTTTAACTATAAATTAGAACCCACTGACCAACCTTTCCCAAGTCCTCCCCCAACATACATACTCCTCAGCCTCTAGTGATCAGCATTCTGCCATTAACCTTCATGAGATCAACTTTTTAATATTTTGTATGCTATTTATCATGTCATTCTTTTAACTGTAAAAAATGTGACAATACAAAGTTGAGCAGAATCTCCCCCTAGACTCCCCTTCGCCTTTCTGAGTTCAAATCTGGATGCCAACAGGGCTCCACTTTAGAAGTGCAACAGAATTTCTCAGCCCCAAATGCAGAGAGGCTAACTCAGAATGAGTGGAAGGTTAGACCTATGAGGTCTTTTTAGCTCAGACAGACCTGGGTGCTAAGCGATGGCTGAATGTATAGGGTTAAGGATTTGCTGGAAAAGCAGCTAAATTAGAGCCCAAACTAGAAATGGAGTCCTCAAATTCCAATTCAAGTTGGAAGCTTTCCAAAGATGGTGGATTTTTTTAAAATTTCAATTTGCTTGTCTGAGCTGAAACTGTCATTAGAGAAAATCTAGTCAAACTTCCTCACATCACAAGGGAGACATCAAGATCCAGAAACAGAAAGGGACTTACCCAGCATCTGGAGCAAGTTAGTGGCTGCAATGGGCCTGGAAACTAGATATCCACCTGCCAGTCCAGGGCTCCATCCATTACATCACACTGCATCTCACCTTGAGTTCCAGAGTTCTTGGAAGGTCATCTGCCCACCCTATGGCTTGCTCTCTTAAGACCAGCATTGCACTTGGGCGATTTGCAGTCAGCCACAATCGCTGCCGCTGGGAGCAGAGCCAAGCGCCTGAAGATGGCACCTGTCACATCCCATTGGAATGAATGACCTCCCTCTGAAACTGAGAAGGGCTAGGCGGAATTTGGGAGTGGCACCTTGAGAGCAGAGTCAATCCTGGCCCTAGCGGCTGGTGTGCATGAACATTCAAGGCAGAGGAGGTCACCAAAAATGTTCTGAGCAGTTTGCTGGGGAGTTTTCCACCTTTCTTGGACCCCCAAGTGATTTATTGATTACTTTAGGGGCAGCCACTCTGGCTCATTGGTTTATCTGCCATTACCCCGGAGAGGGCGGGGGGGGGGGGGGAGCAGTCTGCCTGCTGCTTCCCCTGGTCTGCTGCTCACAGGATTGGCTCATGGGACAGCTTAGCTGGACCCTTGCAAGCCTGTTGAGATTAATGGCATTTGCCTGCAGATCATGAGAAATCATATCAGAAGCCACTAGGGGAGATGGAGGGACAGAGCCAGCAGGAGGAGGGCAGTGGACAGGAAGAGAGACCAAATGTGGGGGAAGGTAGAGGAAAGAGAAGGAAAAGAGGAAATAATTCTCTTGCACACCAACTACTGACATTTCTGAGCCTGTAGCTTCTCTCACTTTTAATCACCTCCTTTGTTAATTGCCATTTGTCAATGCAAATAAGTCTTTCTCCACTATGACTCAATCCTTAGATAACCTAAGCCTTTAACAGCAATGCGACGCTAGCTTCAGTCTGAGTTTGCCCTAGCTAGCAAGGTATCTGCCCCTGTCCCTGTGTTTCCAGGTCCTCTGGCACCTTAGAGGTTTATACGTGAACATCAGGACTGGCCCAAGGATAAATGATGCTGAGCGCCGTCTTTATTTTCTGTGCATCTTTGGAGCCAGCAGCTGTCCACCCCTACCCTACCCTCCTTGGCTACTGGGGCCGAAAACCCTCACCTACTTATAAGCACCCAGGCATTACATTTGTCCTGCTGTTCCACCCCCCAGATTCTAGAAAAGTTATCAAACTACAAGCTAAGGGGCAATGCAAGAAGCTGCCATCAAGAGTGGATCTGTCCAGCCAAGACTGCAGCCATGCTGCAGAAGACGGGCCATATCTAAATAGCACCAATAAAATCTGATTAAAACAAAATCACTAAAAAGAAGAAGGGCTGTGGCCTGGGCCAGGTCACATGGCATAAAGGTCGTGGGACATATGCAGGAAGTGGTGTGGGCATATCAAAGAGCTAACCACAAGGCTAAATTCACCACACCTCTTGCTGTCAATGGAGGAAGCATTTGGCCAGGTGACAGAACTCTGGGCCTCCAAGACCTTAACAAAGAAGAAAACACAAGTTTCTAAGTGACTGTAGATCCTGACTGTCTTCAAGGCCAGCTGCACAGGGGCCACTTCACCAGCAAGGGAGGGATGCTGTGCCTCCGCTGTCTCTGTGGCTATTGGCCCCTGGCCAGGCTCTGAGGCAGAGTATCCTCTATGTAAAGCTACAGCTCTCTCCCACATCCACAAGGGGGGGGGGGAGAGAGACACAAATTCATCTTTCAAACTACACACATTGTGTCCTCAAAAATTTCTCTCACACGCTCTCCGTGGGAGTGAGATACTCTCTAATACAAGCTGAAGTGTGGTGATATTCTTGTCCAAGGCCGGGTTCAAGGACCAAATGCAGAACCATGATCTCGCTGGCTTTTGTTTTATTTTGTTTTGCTTTCTTGTCCTTCTCTCCCTCTCTAAAGGATGAAGAATCAACCTTCTCTGGGTCAGCCTTTGTTGCTAATATTCTAACATTCACCCTCTCCCACTGCTGCTACCTTGTGCACCAGGGAAACTCATACCTTCAGCCTCTGTCCTCCTTCCTTTTGGCTATGCACCTGTTAACCACCCTCAAATCTTTCCCTGCCTTTGGGTCTAGAGGACTTTTCCCGTGTGTGCTCCCCACCGTCCACTCACTATTTTCTCTCTTTCCACTCTGCAACTTCCCAGGTCGTGGTATGGTGGTTCCCTGTGAGTTCTCTGTCTTCCTGGAGGTGTTTGCTGCCCCGTGGTGGCTTCCTCCTTATTGCCCCAAAGCCTATTTGCTCTTGGTCAAATCTCCCATGAGTTATCTCTCAGCTTTCTTCTTGTACTTCTTCAGTAACTTGCTTATTTAACCCTCTCTTTCCTTATGGGCTTATTCTCCCTTTGGCCCTCAGAGCTACTGAAACATCTCTTTATGAAAATAGCTTTCCTCTCCCTGAGTCCTGTTCTAGTTAGCATATAGTTTTCCCCTCTCAGCCTTAGTGTTTTTTTTCAATTTTTATTTCTTATTAGTACACATCTGCAGTACATAATGCCTCGTTGGGAGATGATATCATACATAACGTCTTTCATTCTTTCTTTTTCTTCCCTGCTCCTCTGCCTCTCTTTTCTGTGATCTCTCAGTCCCCTTTGCCTCTTATAAATGATCTACATGCCTATTTAATATTATGTATCTTATATTTTTTTATATTTTTGAATTTCTCAAATAAGAGAAACTATGTTATTTAAGCTTCTGATTTATTTCACTTAACATTATAGTCTTAAGGTGTATTCATTTTCCTACAAATGGCTCAGATTCATCATTCTTCATAGCAGAGTAGTATTCCACCGTGTATAAATACTATTTTAATTTTGAATGCCTTCAAAGAGAGGTACAATATGAAAAAATGTTCCACATCGCTAGTCATTCATGAAATGCAAATAAAAACAACACTGAGATACCATCTCACTCCACAAAGAATGGCTATCATAAGGAAATCAACCAACAACAAATGTTGAAGAAGTGGTGGGGAAAAGGGAACACTTCTCCACTGCTGGTGGGAATGTAAACTGGTACAACCACTGTGGAGGTCAGTGTGGAGACTCCTCAAAAGAGTAGGACTAGAAATCCCATTCAAGCCGGCTATCCCCCTACTGGGAATTTTCCCAAAGGATCTGGATATATTGTATCATAGAGATATATGTGTACCTATGTTTATAGCAGCACAATGTGTGATAGCAAAATCTTGGAAACAACCAAGATATCCATCACATGAGGAATGGTTGAAAAAGATGTGGTATTTCTATATAGTGGAGTATTACTCAGCTATTAAGAATGATAAGTTTGAAGCATTTATACTGAAGTCGATGCCACTTGAACATATACTCATAAGTGAAGTAAATCAGACACACATGTGTAAATATTGTATAGTCTCCCTAGTATAAGAAGCGAAAAGCAGGAATACAAAAGGAAACGTACAACAACTAAAATCAATTGAGTCTGATAAGGCAAAGTGAATGGCATATGCTGCAGGATACTAATCAGCTTTTCTTCTGTATGGTTAACAACCTAAGATCACAAGTCAGAGTTGGAGAAATAAAAGAGCCATAAGGCCAGCCAACATTTTGGCCCTAGCCTTTCAAGGTCAGCGAAGACTCAGGACATTGGAGAACCTGTACTGCTACATCATGAAACTCAGGTGAGCTCCAAATTTTCTGAACAAGGAGATAATGGAGCCACAGAGGAAAGAGACTGAAGTTCTATAGTGTGCCTGGGGAGAGTCATATGAAGAGAAAACTTTCTCTCAAGCTCGCACGGAGAGCAAACTGGTCAAGCATTGGCCGTGACTCATCCACATGGATGACACAGACAAAGGAACTACAGAGTAACGTACAGGACTACAAGATAAACCCTGAGAGGACTTCACTGACCACATAGGAAATATAAAGTTCATGTGTTGATATATAAGTCTTGATCTATCTAGGTCTTAACCATCCAGCAGAAAAGTATAAAAATGAAGTATACATCATGGGGCCATAATATTAAGCTGAGCTGTAAATAGCTATGGTCGACAACTTCTTTGAATAACTCACTATTGTTGTGGAATGCTGGACTGTGTTGGATTGTGGTGTCGAGTTCAAGCACCTAAGTTAGTTGAATGACAATAGAGTGCCCACCTTTGACAGATGTAGACAAAGGAAGGAGTGTAGAAAGAAAAAATCATGATGTGTGTGTATAGACAGTACAGTTGGGATAGATAACGCTGAGCTTCTACATAATCCTATGAGAGGCAACATCTGCATTAATGGTGGTTGGACAGTATATTATGTTGGCTTCTAGTACTATAGTCATCCACTAGGAAAATAATTATTGAATTTTTGATATTATTCAGGTATAAAATATAAGATAAGTAAGCAGCTACACTCTTAATTCACTGACAAGAGATATCTGCTAAAATAATATCTGTAAATATAATATCATGTATGCACCTTGTACAATACCAAAACATTATGAAAACATTTTGCAATGTATTAATTTATCGAATCTGTATTGTTAAGGTGTCTTGAAACTGTCTGATTGACATTTGTATTTCAATAAAATAAAAAAATGAATAAAAATAAAAAATAAAAAAGGGGAAAAAAAAACAAAGAGAGGTACAGAGTGCTTCCCTCACTTTTCCCCTTATGATCCATCCTCTGTTCACAATAAGATGCCTCCTGCCACTATACACAATTATATGCACACTCAACTCTTTTCTGCACAGTAACCAATGTCCTTTTGAAGACCTAATCCAAGTGGTGCATATTTGTCCTAATTTGATCCGCTTTCTCTGCAGAACTGAACATTGTGAATCTCTCCTCATTGCAACTCTCCTTCTTTTGGCTCTGCACATACTGTGCTGCAGTAGGATTCTTCCTTTTGATTTCTCTTCCCCCCACCCTGTGCTCTTTTCTGGTACCCAAACAGGAGCATCCTTCAAGGTCTCACCCTTGATGCTCAGTTTTGTATGGAGGGTCTCAGTCTCTCTAATGATCTCGATCTCAATGCATCACTCATACTACCTAAAACAATGTTTCAAGTATAGTAGACATTTAATTAATGTTAACTTAATTGACTAACATTTGTTAATTGCATAGTGCCTGATAAATAACCAGTCTTCTGTAATGCCTGTTATTGGATTTTACAGTTTACAAGCATTTCCTGTGTATTTACTTGACTTCATGCTCATAATAACCCTGTAAATTTGATTCTTTCTTATTCCTATTTTTAAAGATGAAAGAAGTAGAATGGAGCTGACATTTGTTTTCTGTCCATTCTATGCAGAGTGCTTTATACACATTTTTAATTTAATTTTCACAAAGCACTGTGAAGTAGGTGTTCTTAGCCACATTTTACAGATGGAAAAACTGAAGCTCAGACAGGAGGCTGGGATCACAAAGAATATATAATTTGCTTCCTCTGCATTTCATTGTTCTGTAAATTTGATCATACGAAGTCTAGTGAGCAATACTAGAGAGTCTTTTAAAAGGTATTATAGAGTGATGTTATAATTATTGTTTATGTATAAGCTTTTTGGGGGCTTGCATTTCTCGGAAATTTGATGCCAGGCATACAAAGAGCTTAAAAGGAAAAGAAAGCCTTTCTATTTCTAAATATTCTTTGCCTTTCCTGTTACAATTTATAATAAGAAATGATTACAGAGCGCTTACCATGTACCAGGCATTTCTTTTCGTGCTTCACATGTTTGCTTTCACTTAATGCTCTACATAACCTTGGGGTACTGGGGCTCAAATTATACCCCAATCTGCACATAAGGTAATTGCACCTCATAGAAGTTAAGTGACTTGGTCAGGACCCCCAGTTACTTTGTAAATTGAAGTTTTGAGTCAGACCAAATATTTAAAGTTAATATTTTTTCAAAAAATATTTTTTCAATTCTACCAGACTGCCTTTCTGAAAGGATAGGGAAAACAAGGCTCACAAAGAGGGAGTGACATTATCAGCCTCTCCTGTTTTCTCACTTTGCTCTAGCTGCTTGCATGTCTTTGTTGAAGGAACTGCTTTGTATTGTCAGTAATCTTTGTCTGTGATCTGTCTCCTGGACCACATTGTCAGCTCTGCCAAACCTCTTTAGTTCCTCCACAGAGGGTTCTCACTAAATACTTGTCAATTGATAACCACCGGGCTGTCTTCAGTGGAGAGAATTATTAATCAACCATCAGGCTTTTCCAAAACGCTTCTCATCTCCAAAGGAGTTGAGCCCTTAGTGCTCAGGAGATGTATCAGTTCCTCGCCTTCCTGCAGCTTGAAGTCAGGAGCCCACACTCCCCGCCTCCACACACCATTCATTCTCCAGGGAGCCTCAGTAGCATCACAATCATCTCACTGAAGGCTAAATTATGTGTGTGACTCTGGGAGGGTGAGGTCCCAGGAAAGGGGGAGAAGACTGTGGGCTGAGAATTTGCATGCAGATGGACCCTGGGGATATTTCTCACCATCTGAGATGATGTGCCAACCTCTAGGAGCCACACACTGTACAATAAGCTCTGAAGACTTATTGTCACTGTTATTATTGGGAATATTGATGATCGCTCTTATATTTGTACAGTGAACTTCCATTTACGCAAAAGGCTTCTGCCCAAGATTTCATTATTTTTAGTTTGTGTTGGCCTTCTGAAAAAAAGAAAGAAAAAACCTTTTCGCTTTATTATTCCCCAAAGAAATAATTCTCTGTCCAGCTTGTGGGGGTAGGAAATCACCCCAGAGAAACAGAGACAGCTGAGCATCCAAGAAGGGGGAATCTTCACTGGTTAGAATTTAAAGCCAGCAATTGATCCTCCTGAGCAATAAAACATGCTAGAGATCTGAAGATAGATCCCCAAATGCTTTTCTTCCCTTGGCCTGTTTCCAGATCCAGTGGAACCTTTGAGTCCAACCAGAAGCCTTTGCTCCTCCCAAAAGCACAAGTCCAGGGCCCTTCCCCCAGCAATGGCCTCAGGGACACTTCTGGGGAAGCTAGCTCATCAATTATCTCTTCTCCTCCAGACCAATTTTCTCATACATTTGTATGAGTTCGCTTAGCAGCCTGCAAAGAGGCAGGCAGTAGTAATAATCATAGCTAACACTCATGGAGCTTTTGCTATGTGCCAAACACTATAATAAGCACTCTACATGCATAATCTCTCTTCATCCTCATAATAGTACTCTGAGAAAGGGTCATGAAGATCCCCACTTTATGGAGAAAACTGTCGAGGTTCTTAGTGAGTAAGCAATCTATCTCAAGGCCACACAGATAACTAATGATGAACGAGGATTCAAACCCAGGTCTGTCTATGAGACCCCTACTCCCTTATATTGTCTCTTTATGTTGGCATTCATTTCCCAGACACTAACAGTGAGACTCAAAGACTGGGAAGCCACATACTGTTCAGAGCAAAGAATCTCTGGAAGTCACAAAATACTTTGTCTCCCATTTCTGCCAGTTACAGGCTAAAGAACTCTATGATGTCTCTGAAATTCCTGTGCTTCTGAATCTGCAAGCAGGGTCCACAGGGTTGAGATTCAAGAGAGATGAGCCAAGGAAGGTTAATCTCCTTCAAATTTATAGAGTTTAAAAGCACCATGCAAATGCAAAGTGTTTCTTATCATAATCCTTAACATTATTATTCCAGCCTATTCATCTACCAATGAACCTAGGATAGAGTCCTGGCTCCGTTTCTGGATTGTGGTGTCATTTAAGTACCAAGACAAATGCTCTCCGGGAGTCAGGGGTGATCCATTATCCAGATATGGATTATTTCTCAGGAGTAAATCGTTAGCCCTGTCGGGCTGCTGATGAATTCTCCCACCGCACCTGGGGGCTCGTTGCTCTGCAAGGGACGTGCAGGGAATGCAAGCAGCTGGAGTCGCACTGTGACTCTGCAGATGGGGTCCTGGGGGGCGGAGGAACACGGATGGTAGTATTAGGCTTCTGGGAGCAGTAACAGCCCCACCCACCTGTGAGTGAGAAGACTGCTAATGAACTACTCTTCCGTAGCCCAGCTCAAGGCAGAAAGGGAAACTTGTGGCCTCTCCTGCTGCTTGAAGTGTGTTTTGGAAGAACAATACACAAGAGACAGACATATCTGTATACTGGGAGCTACTGTCAGAGCTATAAGAGGAGCAGGCAACAGAATATAAACAGAAGAAAAGAATTGGAGAAATACAGGGATAATAGAAAAGGAATAGGTAAAGAAAAGGAAGACACTGAATAAATAAAGAACCACAGAAAAGAGCCATGGGTATAAGTGGAATAGAATAAAAAGAAAAATAATGAAAGAGTATCTAAGAGGAAAGGGAGAAAGAAAGAGGGAAAACAAAGACAGAGTTAGAAACTTTTTTTTTTTTGTCTTTTTGAGACAGGGTCTCACTATGCAGTTCAGGCTGGCCTTAAGCTCACTTTGTAGCTCAGGCTGGTCTCGAACTGACAGCAATCCTCCTGACTCAGCCTCCCGAGTGCTGGGATTACAGGCATGCGCCACCACGCCCAGCTTCAGAGTTAGAAACTTTTAAAGGAAAGAAAGGGAATCACATGGGGAAAGATAAATTGAGAGAAAAAACAAACAACAACAGAAGAGAAGGGGGAAAATAAGTAGTAAAATAAGAAAAAGATAGAAACAAAAATAGAACCACCAGAGACAGGCAGACAAAGAGAAAGGAATGGAGATGGATTGGTGGTCAACAGAAATGAAGGCATTTGAGAAACATGGAGAGAGTGAGGTCTATAAAGAAATATGCCATATTTTCTCCACTTTTGTGGATTTTTTCTTTGGCTGTAGGGCATACATGGCTTCAAGCTGATGCCTCTTTTTTTCAAAGTGGTACTGGGGGTTAAACCCAGAGTCTTCACCCTGCCACACATCCTTAGCCCCATACTATATATATATATAATTAAGACAAGGTCTTGCTAAGTTTCCCAGGCATTTTTGTAAGGGAAAGCACTGAAGACAGAAAAATAAAGATATAGACAATCACCTACTGAAATAAAGACTACAGATACGGACAGTTACACACATAAAAGAACACACACAGACTGTCAGACACCATTGATGGCAAGCAGATACATGGAAGTGGCATAGCTGGATCCAACAGTGCTAAAAGATTTGGTATATACCCACAGCAGACAAGTGTCAACAGAGCCAACCTAAAGGGACACCAGGATGGGCCACAGGTGGGAACTGTCAAGGGACAAGATACACTGCTGTAGAAGGTGACAGATTAACTAAAGGAAAAATGGACTTATGAAGAGAGGTACTACAGCAGGGGCAGGGGAGTAGGGGGCTTTACCAATACTCTGTTTCTCTAGTCTGGTTTTTTTTTCCGGTACTGGGGATTGAATGCAAGACCTTGTGCTTGCCAGGCAAGTGCTTATTCTACTGAGCTATCTCCCCAGCAACTCTAGTCTTTGTGAAGTACCCAAACAAAGGACATTTACCTCTCTGTATCCACCAGCCTCAAGATTTCCCTCTGGGCTTTTGAACAGTTAGTAGCAATGTGTTTATTTGAATGTACTCACTACAGTTAGTTACCTTGTCACCTCTTGGTGGGGGCATATGTCCTTCACCAGTCTGACTATCCAAAGGCCCCTTCAGACACAAGCACAAATGTTGAAGCATCAGCCCCTACGGCTAAGACATAGCGTGCCTGGATTCTGGCTCCAGGACTAGGACCTTTCCCCTATTGTGTTGTGCTTTTTTAATGTCACTGGACTTGCCTTTTCTCTGCAATTTGAGGGAGATGAGATGGGGGTGTCAAGCCCAGGGACCTATGCCCCCACTTGAAGGAGAGGAGTGTTATAACATTTCCTTGGATGAATAGTGTTTCTTAATAAAGAACAGTTTGAAAACATCCTGGTTACACAGAACCAGATGAATTCTAAGGGTCCTTCCAGTTCTGACATTCTGAGATTCTATGACTAAGAGCTAATTCACTCAAATCTAAACCCACAGTAATTGGACAAAACTTGATTGAATTTTCTGAGCAAACATGGCGTCACTGTCTGCCCCAATAAATATTTAGCGGTGGCCCCAGTTTATTGATTTTGTGCAGTATCAATATTTCTCTGGCATAATTTCTAACACTTACTATATACCTAAGATGATGTGAAACATGTAGGCTCAAGAGATCCTCCCAAGAGAGCCACAGGTGGTGCCTGTTACGGTACAGACTGTGCCACCCCTGCTGGCTTGTGCCAGGCATGGGGGAGGGAGGAAGTAAGAAAACTGCCTTGTAAAGGGGCATAGTGTTTGGTAAGTATATCTGCTTGCCCTGAAAGCACAAGGATGCTGTAGCCAAACAATCACAAAGAGAACCTAAATAAACAGCGCTTGCCTCATGCAGTTCTACTTTGAAAATTAGTAATAACCCTTAGAGCTTCTGCCTCCCTACATCTTCATTCATTCATTCATTCGTTCACACTATAGTCAAATGTCTCTCACATACCTCATCTGTGAAATCAGAATCGCACTACTGCTGGGGAGGCATATTCAAGGTAAATTAAGTAATATTGATACCATACAACATCAACAAAGTTAAGCTATGGGTAAATATTTATGAGAAGAAATAATTTGGTAGGAATGTTACTGTATATGCACACTTTTAATTATTACCACTGGAAAAATGGATGAATCGGAGACCTTTTTTTGTATGTAACACTCAAGATGCACAAGTCTTGTAGTTAGTTTAGGTAAAATAACTTGTTCCCTGAGTACAATTCTGAAACATACAAATTAATTTAATACTTTCTGTTTATCATTTAGTTACACATTCTCAGTGTCAAGGTTTCATTTGTTGATGATGGTTTGAGAGCATTGTATTTTAGTGATAATTAAAGCATTTACTGGAAGAGAGGAAAGATTAATTCCTCCCCTTGATGCTGCCATAGCATTAACCTTGTCAATCCTAATCAGAGATATATCTGTGTAAGTTGGTCCATTTGTTCGTTTAGTCATTCACTCTTCTGCTTATTTGGTCTTTCACACATCCACCAGCCATATACTTGGCACCTTTTGTGGCTCATGCCATGGTCCAGGTGTGCAAATATTGAAAGGTTTCAGACATAACCCTTCCCTTGGAGTGCTAATTCAACAGAAGAGGGACTAACAGATAACTTGAGGAATTTCTGGTGAGTGCTGTAACAGGGATGTAGACAAAGGGAAGTTCAGAAGAACCTGGGCCAATAGGGGCAGTGGAAGAAGCTTTAATGAATGAAGTGACCCTGGAGGATGATCCTACTTAGCACTGTGGGGCAGCAGGAAGCCATCCTTGTTCTCCACACTTTTTGGTTAAAAAAAAAATCAGCAGGAAATATTTGTAAAAGCCACAGAGCCATATAACAAGCAGATCAGTTTGTGGCTGGGATTGCCCAGTAGCTTGCTTTCAACGCTTCAATTTAGTATGAAATATAACCACTCCTTTAAAAACCACAGTGGGAACGAAGGATGGCCAGAGCCTGGTCCTTATACCCTAATTCTTCTTGATATCAGACTTTCCCCATGTACCCATCACCCCTGTCTAGTATAAATTCTTCTTTTATAGGAGCAAAAGGCTTTGTGAGTGGTACTATGTACTGTGGTGCCTTTCAAATTATTCACATTCCAAAGGAGCCTTAATGATTTCCAAGATAATTGGTTGTAGAAATAAGGCCTTCTAAAAATCCAGCAATAGAATGTTCATGATGCCACAGGATGATTCAGAGCATTTGGCCTTAATTACTTTGATTGTCCGCCAGGATTTAATATATGAATATTACATTGCGATCTTCAATTTAATTTCTTGTGTAAATGGATTGTGGCAGAATCCTGTAGTCCTGGAACTGGCACATAATTCAGCGTGGGAGACACTATCTTAACTCATCTCATTACTCAAGCCATTTGTTGTCCTTCAGGCTTTGACAGCCATGAGATGGGAAAGTAGCAGAGGTGATGTGATCTCTCAACCTGGGTCCAGACAGACATGAGCCATACTCTCTACCGATTACGTTCTTACGCAGACACAGGCAGCACTTATTTTTCAGAAGGGGAAAAGCACTTCAGTCAATGTTCAGCTGTGCGTGATCTTTCTGAGCATAGTGGAATGGAAAATGCTGGGGCAGGCCTGCAAGTGACCTGAGAGCTACTCTTCTAGCGTAGCCACTAATTTGAAGTATGATCTTGGGCAAGTCCCTTAATTTCTTTGAGCTTCCATCTCTTTGTCATTGGAAAAGAGAATTGTATACTCTCTGAATTCTTGCCAGAGTGAAGGTTTCCTGGCCTATTAGTGGCACATGGCAAATCTAAATGGTAAGCACCTTCCCTCCCCAAGAAAGGGCAAGATTCAAAGGAAGGAGCAGAGGAAGAAAGAGAAAGAGAAGTGGATAGAAAGGAGAGAGGGAAAAATGAAAGGAAGTTAGAGGGCAGAACCCACAGCTTCAGCAAGGCGCCTCCTAAGGTCTGCACAAGCTTGTTAAGGCAAATAATGGGTCATTTAGACATGAGAAGCCTGACACAAATTAGGCAAAGAAAATAAGACTCAATGCACAATAAACGAGGAGGCTTAGTGCCACAGAATTTAATTGTATCACCTATCTTTAAAAAAGAGCTATAAACAACTTCTCCAAGTGAAAAAGAAAAGGACAATGTGCAAGGAAAAGAATGGGCAAATGACTTAAACAGGAATTCTTCAAAAGAGTCTATACAAAGGCAAATACATATATGAAGATGTTCAATCTCATTAGTCATAAGGGAATTACACATTGAAACACAGTGAGATATCACCGCACACCCACCAGGATAATTAAAATTTTAAAATATGACAATACTTAGTGTTGATAGGGTTTTGGCACAATGGAAGGGTGTAAATTGGTATACTCAGGACATTGGCAGTATCTGCCAGAACAGGACAGATCTTGTGATTCAGCAATTCCACCACTGGCAGAAATTCAGGCACATGTACACCAAGAGTTAAATAAAAATATCTATAGCCTTAATTGCCTGAAAATGGGAATGGTCTGAATATGCATGTACAGTAGGAAATGAAATGAACTTGTGGCATATTCACAAAAGGGAATATTATATAGCAATGAGAAGGAATAATGTACCCCTCATGCAGCAATATGAATGACTCACAAACATAATACAAATGTAAGAAACCATACACCAAAGAGCACATATTGAAGTCAGTCACTGGCAAAACTGCAGTGTTTAGGAATGCATGCCAAGGAGTGCAAAAGTAAATAAAAGGAAGGCAGTGATTTATGTAAAAGTCAAAATCCTGCAGTTCTTACCTTTTTGGAGGGAAGAAAGGAGTCCAAATTAGGGAACAGGGCACAATTTGAACATTAGTTGTGCCAATAACTTTTTATTTTCTGAACTGGGTAACAGTTAACACAAGTGTTCATTGAATAAGTTGTATATTTATTATTTATACAATTTTTATGTGTGGAAGATTTTTTTTTTCAAAATGAGTTTTAAAAATTACAGAGGCATGAAGAAACCTAGTAAATCTTTGTCTCACACTATCATCTTTCAGGCCCCTGCTCCTGGTATATAAAATTCTAGACTTTAGGCAAAGTCATGGCAGAGACTATTTCTCAGTCTTCTCTGTTTCTGTCTACCACAACATTCTACCTTTAAAGCTAGGCTGTCCCAAACCGCCAGTTGCATGGAGTCATAGACACCTTGTCCCTTCTGCTACCTAGACTCTTTTCATTTCCCTTATTCTCAAATTGTTGTTCTATTTCAGTTCTGTCATCCTCCTAAATTTATTTTATATCCTGTTTGTAGCCTTGTCCATGCCCGTTGGACTAATGGCTGAACAAACCAGCTGCGTTTTCTTGGCTAGAACTTCAACAATTCTTCCTCTCTAAAGGCTTGAATATCTACTCCCTTCATTCTGAGGCCTTTACTGCCCTGACCAACTCAGGTAGGATTTCCACAAGATTTTCAGTACTACTGTGCCTTATGTAAAGTCCTGGTGGCCACATACATTTCAGAATTTTAAATTTTATTTATCCAGATAGTCACATACATTTACCTATAGCACAGAGTAAATTCAACAGGTTGTGGTGTAGCTCCCTATAGTCAAACATATTAATATTTCTGTCATGAACCATATTAATATTTACACTAAGTGAGATAGATTATCAATATTTTGATCTAAGTAAGAAAGAGTTTAATATCAAACCTATAAGAAAGTTTTTGGTTTGAAGAATTTTGTGGCTTGAGCAGTTAAACTAAGAAATTGATGGTTCATAGTAGAAATCCAATGAGCTTTGGTGAGTAGATGGAATTATGGAGGGATACAATGCATTCCATGTGTTTATCCTCCCCAGTAGGTGACAAATTGCATTTTAGTATGCATAGCATGAACCAATTAGCTAGCACAATTACCGGTATGTTAGATTCCACTGCTTGCAAGAGGAACACTGCTAGAAAAATCCTGCATACAGGCCTGCTACGAAATCATGAATGGCCTGCCTTGGCTAAAAATGGCCATCCTGCGACCAATCACTGGCTACTCTTTTATAGCCAGTCTTTCTCCTTGGCTATGGGTGAAGTAGGCCTAAATAGATGGAAAATGTGGAAATAACAAATACATTGTACAGGGTCCAATGTGAAAGACATGGATGGGCTGTATGCATGTGTATTAGATGACCTTCTTTCAACCGTACTGCTCATATTGCTAGTTAAGTGAAGAGCTACATGTCTTTTTCTTTCAGTCACCTGGAAGCAGAGGTACCACATCCTATTGTACTACAGTGTTCCAGAGGCAAAAAGCGGGAAGTATTATGTGAGGCTAGCAAGGGACTCGAGAATGAGTTAAAACCAAACCTTCAGGCTTTCCCACTCAAGGAACTCCAAAGAATCATGGGAAAGCTCAGCACCAGAAAACCATGAAAGTACTTTCAGTACGAATGCCTAGAGGGGAAACCCAGTGGAGCAGGTGGGTTTCACAAAAGTTAGGAGGTTCAGCCTCAGAGCTCCAGTACACTGTGCTGTTTGCTCCTGGAGGGTGGTAACTGTGAGTTACCAGCTTGGTATCTCCCACATAAATGCCCCAGGCTCTTCAACCTTTAACATTGGGTAAAAGAACTTACATGAGCTCTATAATTTATTCCTGTTTTCCCTTTCTGCACATATGAATCTATCTTGCAAGTAATGCTTATTGTTTCCCATAAGAGTAATATATACTCCTTGATGAAAATTTGGTAAATCAGGTAAACATATAAAAGACTAAACTCATGCATCACGCCACCTCTTGGACATTTGTGTATTTTCTTCCTGCCAGCTTGCTTTTATTTTCCTTCTCTTTATAAAATTGTGATCGCAGAGTTACACTCTTACACATATTGGGATCACTTCTCAGGTCATTACAAAAGGTATGAGTCTACTGTAATTTGAATGCCCACCAGATATTGTGAAACACATGTCACAAGTATAAAATGTGTACCTTGCCCTTTGGAACTTACAGGCTGCCTGAGAAGATGAGACTGATATAAATGGAACCAATGGTGAGAAATACAAAATGGAATATAGTTAAATGGCATTTGGGGAGATAGACTGGAAGGACAGTCAGAATACAAAGGAGGGAGAGATTGATGTGGGCAACACTAGAAGGGGAAAGCTCCAAGAAAGGACTTTAATTACCCTTTAAAGGACTTAAAAAAAGGGTGGAGACATAAGGGGGAGGGAGAGACAGAGAGACAGAGAGACAGAGACAGAGACTGGGACAGACTGAGACTAAGACTGAGACAGAGGCAGAGAGAAAGAAATCAAAGAAACAGAAGCAGTGAGGGGAAGCTGGATTGTGAAGCCAAAATCCCTTTATCCTTTTTGTTGTTGATGATGCTATAGAACTACTCTAGGGTCAAAATTTCAGGACTTTCCAGAGGCTCATCTTACATATGAACAAATAAACCCAGATCTCTAACCCAAAGAGAGTTTGGAGGATATATGCATAAAAACAAAACACTTGTATTAATCTGGCAATATCTTAGGATCAGACTTTTTGCCATTTAGTAACTGACTTGCTTCTTTGCCTTATTTCAAACAGTAATGGCTCAAACATCATGATGCTAGTGGTCCGAGGCCCAAGTTGGACAATTTCCTAGGTAGGTAGCTGGATGAAGAGCCCTGGCCCCAGTCAATTCACTATTGCATCAGTAATTACAAGAAGAGAGTAAATAATGAGAAAATCCAAAGTGCAAGCCTCCTTCATCTACTGAAGACAATAGTTAATTCAGCTATATTTATGCTTTGAAGATCTCCTCAGTAGGAACAAGAGTTTTCCAAGGGCAGAAAACCTGTGATTTAAAGAACAATAGAAAGGTACATTTAATACCATAATTCACAATTCATTTGTGATGATTCACAGATGCCCTAGCTAATGGTCAAGCCACTCACAAGCTCTATGACTTTGACCGAATTCCATTACCTCTCAGAGTTCACCTCAGTTCTCTTCCTTGTCTACAAAGTGGGAACTATTAGAGTTCCCTTTGGGCACCAGGTTTTTATGAACCTATGATTTTTTTGACACTCACAGCCTTCAGATTGCAGATTTCCTCTATGACAATGCAAATAACCCTGAGAAAAGGCTACATCTTACCCTGTGTTGCCAGTCACGACCATACCTGTGTATCGAAGTCCTGTTGGGGAATGGGACCAGGAAAGCGAACAGGCCCAGCCCGAGGGGAAAGGCCCAGAAAAGAGAAGTGGATGGACCCCCAAGATGTCACCAGTTAAAGCAGAGAGAGGCTCTTGATACCTTCTCCTCTATCTGCCTCTCCCCTGAGTACCCAGCAGCAGGCTGTGCCCAGCTGCATGTCTACGTAGGTGCTTGCTCCCCACAGGGTGACCTGGCTGCCAGCAGGCTGTTCCAAGCCAATGAGAGAGTCCAGAAATGAAGTATCCTGGGGCCAATCACAGGTGGAAGTGTCTCTTTAATGGCTACAGAAACTGTATCTTTGGCTCCATTTCATTGGTTCGGGCCAACTGAAGACTCTCCAGACTCTCATCCAATGCTGAGCCATCATCCAACAGGATTGGGCCCAGCTGCTGGATCTTGTTTCTATTTGGAACTGATAGATAACCCTGTCTCAAGGGCTGCCTTGTCTCACCATTGTCAACCCTGACCGGATACTTTGGCCATGAATGCAGAAGGCATAAGCAATAGGACCTAATCAATGCAGCCTGATGAGAAGTAGGTGGGCTGGGGGCCAGGAGCCTGGCCTGGGCCCAGGCCCTGCGGGTGAGTGCAGGTGAAGAAGCAAAGGGACAGAACAAACAGGTAGGACCAGTGACCAGTGTGCTGTGCGGCTGAGAGCAGATCCTCCCCCCAAGCCTAGGAATCCCCGTGACTTTTCTAAAACCTTTCTATATCCTTGCTTTTCACTCTCAGTCACAGCCAGAGAAGCACCTCTCAGCAAAGAGTAAGAGGAGTCAGTAGAGGGGATGTACTGGCTCCCAAGTAGGATCTGAATCCCCTCCACTAGGCTGGCCATGAACCCAAATTTGGCATTGGTGACTTTGAGCTCCAAAGACTCATGATCCCCTGGTCTGAGCTTCGAAATCTAACTAGTTCTTCCAATGTTTCAAAGAAGGCTAGGATTATAGTTCAACCAGCAATTAACTGTGTAGGCATCACTTCACTCTCTAACCACAGACCCAATTACTAGCCTTGCCCAAAGACAAAGCCCTTGACCAGGTCAGCTATCTAAACAATGTGTATATGGGAAGCAGCATAAGAGAACAGGGAGTGAAGGGGGAGTGGTGACTCTGTAAAAAGCCTTCCCTGTTTCTGGAGAGATTCCATCATCATGAAACTTTTTCTCAGTGCTACAATGAAGGCACTATATTAGGTGCTAAGAGGGCAGAGAACACTCAGATACATTTCAGTGAGTACCACCAGAGCACACCCAAGAGAAGGATGTATTTTGAGCTTTGGTGATAGATCATCTTTACTTCATTTAATGATTGTTCCACTGTGATAGTTGGCTCTGTAATACTCCAGAACTGACCCTTAATAAAACCGGTCAAGAATATCTGTCTTCAATGCTCTCATGCTAAAATTTTCAGAAAAGGATTTGGTATGGGTTGCCAGTCAATTCCCAGTTCCCTCTTCTTTCAAATAAGGAGTTTGGACTGAGGGGTATGAATGCAGAAGGCACAAGCAATGGGACCTAATCAATACAGCCTAGTGAGAAGTAGGTGGCATAATTTAATAGGCCATCTAACCTCCTATAGTAGTAGTTGCAGTGTTGGTAGTCATTTACTCCATAGTATAAATTTAAATATCTGTGATCCTTCTTCCTGGATTTAGCTATATTTTACCATTATCTTGAATTGTAAAATGAAAAAGGCTTTGTTACTTAGTAAAAAACATTGCAGAGTTCTGTCTACAGGAAGGGAAAGTATTTGTGGAAGGGGAACAAGAAGGAAAGGGAACATAATAAACCTCTTCAATAATTCTAACATCTTCTTTCCTTGGGCTGTAGGACACTGCATTCAGTTGAAGCTAATCCCAAATGATTACTTGGTTATTGATAAAAGAATAATTAAAAAATAAGCCTTCTTTGGGTTTAAAGAGCTTGAACACCAAGGAACAGAGTGATACAGTGATTATGAAGCATGTAATGAAAAGCTCTGAGCAATTATTTCATAGGCTCAGGATTCTGGGACTACAATAGTATTGTCCATTTCTCTTCCCTGCTGCCTGTTTCAGGTTCATTTGGAGTCCATATCTCAGTCCCACCAGCCACAGATATTTTAAATGATACAAGGTCAGGAAAAGGGACAACAATTCAGAAATGCACACTGTTCCTCAGGTACATTTAATTGTAAAAGACATTTAATCAATCAAAGCTCCTGCATAGACATGGTAGCTAAGAGAGGTAAAGCAAATCTTTTGTATTTCACTCTAAACCAAAATAAGAAGCCAAGGAAGGGGGAGTGGGTGGGATCAATGAATCTAATCAGTGGCCTATATTAATGCTTTTTACATACTAGCGCTGATTTGGAGCCTTCTAGGTGCCAAATGGCATCTGAGACACATGACTCCATCCCCCACTTGATGTAATAATTAGATTGCATAAATGGCTCCTCTGCACTCCCTGCTAGCCCAAGAGACAAATGTTATTGGTGAGCCAATCCATCCCCTCCCCTGTTAATGTTTCACCCTGCATCAACAGTTATACTGTGGCAGTTGAATGCCACCCAAATGAGTGAAAACTGGCAAGGATTAATTTCAGGCATGGAGCATACTGAACCATGCCCCATCTGGGTGTTTATGGTCAGGATGTGGAATGTACATGAACAGATCCACCAGTGAACATGCCACCAGGGCCCAGAAGTGGAGAAAACTAGTGGTGCCTCCTGAAAGACTTTGCTTTTCTCTATTCTAGTTGGTAATTAGGCAAACAAAGGCGCTAAAGTGAGTTTGGCAGGGGACTGCCTTAGTCATTTGGCATTAATCTTCTGCTAGGCTAAATAACAACCCCCCAATCCATACTTTAATCACCAGAGCCTGCAAATATTATTTTCTATGAGACATTGTAGATGCAATGAAATGAATGTACTTAAAATGGAGAGATTACCTTGCATTGTCCCTACATTTATAAGTGTTCATATGAGACCCACTCAGTAGGAGACTCCAGATAGAAGAGGCGAAGGCAGTGTAATCATGGAGGTAGAAATTGGAATAAAGCAAACACAAATGAAGGAGTGCCAGCTGCCACCGCAACCTAGAAGAGGCAAAGAACATATTCCCTCCCAGAGACTCTAGAGGGAGGTTGCCCATGCCAATACCTTGATCTTGGCTCAGAGAAACCACTAAGAGACTTCTGGCCTCCAGATTGTGAGATAATAAATCTCTACTGCATTAGACCACAAAGTTTGCGGTAATTGGTTACAACGGCCCTAAAAAAACTAATATGGTCCTCCACAACTATTCTCAGATCACGAATAGAATTACAACCTTCCGTTGTACGCAAATCCTCCTCTAGCTAAAATATGCCATTCTTATACCACAATGCACTATCTGACAATAGAAATTCAGAATAACCACATGCATGTCAACATTTTCAAATTTTGGGCCACTTTTTCTTGCTGCTACATTGCAAAGAGAACATAAAACCCTTGTTTTCCATTAGAGCTTTTGCATGAATTTATACATTCAATTACGTCCAGCTACCAGGTGGGTCTTGAAGGGACAGGGAGGGACACTGAGCAGGTAGAGAAATACAGTAAATATGTCTAAATTGAAACCACAATTGGGCTCAAATCAAATCTCTTTTAGTAATAACACTAAGTAGGGCCTTTAGGAAAACAAGTCATGGCAGAACTAACTTAATTTACTCCTCTGATAAGGTTACAAGGCTCGTAGATCAGGAGAATGTTGTAGACAGGATGCATCTGGATTTTAACAAGGCTTTTGACTTAGTCTCTCGTGAGCTCTATGTAGATCAAACGAAGAAATATAGACCACAGGTGAGACTTTCGGGCTAGCAAGTGGCTGCTGATAATGTATATCAGGGTCTCTAGTAACAGGTCGTAGGTCTCTACATCAGTGCCAATCAAGTAACCATACTTATTCAAGGGCACACATGAAGATCAAGACACATGGTATGCTCTTGAAGCAGGAGGGTGCTTGGAAGCTGGCAGGCCCAGCTAACAAGTTGGATGTGAGAGTTGGAATCCCAAACAGTCTCAGTAGGCAGGAGCATGGGTGGAACTCTGGGAAACACAATAACCAGAGCAAGAAATCCAAAGTTCACTTGCACAAATAGAGGTTTACATACAGAACAATTTTCAGGATACAGAAACCCAAGGGTCAGCAGGCAGTATGCTTGATGAGTCACAAGAATGGTAAGACTAGGAGAAGGAAAAATCTGATAAACATAGACAGAACGTGTCTTTCTAGAAACAAGTAGCACAACGCATGTTCCCATTTAATTTCCTGAGCCACACTGGGGTTCATTTTCTTTTTCCCCCAAGATTAAGGCTTGAACACAGGACCTTTGCACTGAGTTATATCCTTAGCCTTTTTTTTTTTTTAAGTAGAGTTAATATTTTATTGTCATTTATAATCAAATGGCAGTTGGGTATAGTTTCCGTACTTATCTTTTTGAAAATTAAAAGTTTTAAACAGCTGATAGTTACATTCTTTAGAAAACACAGACTAATTCATTAATGGTGGCTTCAAGCTTTTCCTTATTAGTGCCAGAAAACTCACTCACCTTCTCTGCCTTTTTAAAACACTGGAAGGTCAGCATGCACTTGACTTCACAGTCTGTGGAAACATCCCAACAGTCATCCACATCTACTTCAAGGAGCAACACATTGGAATGTTGTCCAGGCAGGGAATGAAAGAAAGGCTTGATCATTTTGCAAGGCCCACACCACGTGGCTGAGATATCAACTGCTACAAGTTTATCTCCTGCAACAGCCAGGGCTTCCTGAAAGGGCTCTTTGCTTTGCTTTTCATCTGCTACACCATGCTGGCTGCCAGGGGCCTGATGAGCTACCGAAGCAAACCATGGAGGTGGATGGATGGCACAGAATGTAGCTCCTGGCCCTTTTCTATTTTTTTTTTATTTCTGATACAGGTCTAGCTAATTCACTAAGTTATTCATGCTGAGTTTGAACTTTGGATCCTCCCAGAGTGCTAAGATTCTAGGAATGTGTCAACATGGCTGGCTCAGTCAGATGTGTGTGTTCCTGAAACCAAGGGGGGAAGTTATTTATTGTATGTAATTTCCTGATATAAGTAGTAAAACTTTGAAGTAGGTAGGAGGAATAAGCTTTTTAGGCTTACCATACAGTAGGGTGACTATAGTTAATAATAACACATCCTTGAAAATTGCTATGAGATCTTTTAAAATATTTTATTGGTGCATATTAATTTTATAAAGCAAACAGTTTTAATGTAGATTTTCCCACATGTGTATGACATTTTATCATGTCTATCTCCTCTATTAGTCTCCATATACCCCCTTCCATTACCCTTGCCCTTATTCCTTACCTCTTGTTTAATAGGTACTAAGAGAGATATTAAATAGCCTCAGGAATAAACAAAAATTAAGTGTGTGATATGATGGAGATGTAAATTAGCTTGATTTACTCATTTGGAAATACATACATATATATCAAATAATCACAATGCATGCTGTAAATACATATAATGATTTTCATTTATCAATTATACCTTTTTTTCTGTATTTTAGGGAAGTGTCTACAGAGTGTTCAGTGTCTCACTACTAGATTGGACTCATAGTGATTCTTCTGTTTACATCCTCCCAGGTGCTGGGATTACAGGCACGCACCACCATGCCTAGTCTCAATTGGGGCAGGGCCAGCACTGCAGGTCTGGGTGTCAAACCTCCAGACCCTGCGCCTGCTTGCAGGCGCTTTAATCCACTGAGCTATTTGGCTGGCCCTTATCAATTATGCCTTAATAAATTTGAGAGACTAAAACAAAGATCTCACCAATGCATACAAAGTAAAACTTGTCAATTTCACTTCCCCTCAGCCCTTAATCCTAAAGTCATCAGTGTTAATAGTCATAAATATAATTCCAAAACTGTATTTCTACAGAGTTATTTATTATACACAATTTCTTAATACAAAGGAAAGCATGATATACATATTTTCTGGTTTTTCTTTTCATTTAACAATATATCATGGACATTTTACCACGTAAATGGTCATAAGGGCTAGTAATTATTGAGAATTTTCCATGTGCTAAACATAATTTTAAAACCCTATTTTAATTTATTTGCAATTCTAATAACTCCATAAGATGGGCACCATTGTTATTCTCTTTGTAGAGAAAAGAAATCAGGTTCAGAGAACTCTCCCAAGATCATGCAGGTATTAAATTATATAGGTTGGATTTGTGTTCACAACCTCTGGTTGCAGAGCCTGTGCTCTTAAACTCTGTACCAAGCTGCTTTTGAGCACTTCAAAGGCTCATTCATTTTTATAATATAGCATTGGGATGTATTGTATCTGTATCATCATTTATTTTATTGATCTTGTATTTATTTAGAATGCTTCCTTTTCCAAGGTTGCCTCAGCCCTTTAATATGTGACTATTCATTAGGAATCTCCCAGCAGTTGGCCACAGTGAACAGCATGGCTGAAATTCCCTTAACCATGGAATTCCTTTTTTGTCATGGGATATTTAAGGAATGGCACACTGGAGTAAAAGGTTCAGTGTGCAACTGCATCATCTGGGATGGTTTTCAAATGGAGAGTCCGGGCTGCAACTCAAGTATTTCTGATGTAGGCAGTTCAAAAAGTACGCACTGGGAAATGCTGCTGTGTGCTATGGGATTAGTCTTTGATACAAAAATGAATAGAAGTAGCTACATGATGGCAGTCATTGACCCACCAAGGGCTGGAGGAGAGAAGTACTCTTTCTCTTTCTCCCTCGGCTATCTGATTATCATTCATGCCAGTGTACGTGGCATGTGCTCTAAGGTCCCAGGAGACTAGGCCATCACAACACTAGCCATCAGCCCACTCTACCTCCTTTTACCATTTACAAGTCCAATTATTTAGATACAAGATGACCAAAACTTTCATGTTTTTATATTAACTTTATAAGATAATATGACAGAAAATATTAAAATGCCAATGTTATTGAATTTATTTAGTATAAAAGTTGACTGGGCAAAATGGCACCTGCCCAAGAAATGCTCAGGATAGTCGGTAAACAAGCACACTGCCCTAGTGACACTCAGGGTAAACTGTTAAGGAGTTAATAAAGAACTGTGCCACCACTGAAAATATAATCTCATAACAGCTTAGAATTTCTAGAGAGTTCCTTCCATATAGATTTGAAGGCTTACTACGAAAGCCTCTCCCTTAGGAACAGTAAGTTTCCATTCCAAAAAATGTAAAACCACAAATGAATCCAATGGGAAAAAACATATGAGAGAAAAAAAATTGTTTTCTGTTTTTAAAACTGTGAGCTTAGATAAGTACAAGATGACCTGTTCATGCTTCCAAGTTGCATTTAGCATCATCAAATCCCATTTACCCTTGTAGAATATTGCTTAAGGGTCAACTTAGATTGCACAGGAGACAGGAAAGAGAACTAAAGAGGAAATATGATGGAGGTGGCATAGTCAGATTTCCCAGAGTGTTTTTTTTTTATGAACGCTATTGGAAATACTTGTCTTGAGTGAGCAGACAGAACCCTACCACAGAAGAAGCCTGAGCTGCCTCTTCCTGTCCAACTGCAACATTTGCACTTAAGATTCTCTCCACAAATCACATGGTGAGACTTCCACAATACCTTCACCTTTGGAATCTCCAAACATCCTCACATCAGCTGCAAGAGGTCACTGAGATAATGTTGCAAACTATTAAGTAAGTGGGAGTTTTGAAAGCTAAAGGGGCTTACAAGGGGCTAATGCCTAATGGTAGAGAGGTGAGGCACAGAAATCAACATGTGGTGGAAAGCATAATAAAATACACACTCTTTTATGTTCAGCAGAATCTCAAGCAGGTTAAACTGCATTAAAAAAGCTTGAAAACAGCTTTTTTTCCATATTGGAAGTATGGATACCATACAGGCAGTTACCTCCTGCAGGTTTGATTATGGGCAGACTGCGTGTTCTTTATAATTGTCTAGGTACTCCCTCCCCTCAAATTCCCTACAGTGGGCATTATTGTTTCTATATGCAGGCTAAAAGGTCAATATTAAAGAAAAATAACAGCCTAATGTTCAAGTTCTAACTCTACCCCTTTTACAAGTTGCTTCACTTTTGGAGATCTGTTTTCCACAACTGTCCTCAGGGTCCTAATGTTGAATGAAGATATTAGCTATGAGGTGAGGAGAGGAGAGGACAGAAAAGGAGAGGAGAGGACAGGAGAGGACAGGAGAGGAGAGGACAGGACAGGACAGGACAGCACAGGACAGGACAGGACAGGACAGGACAGGACAGCACAAGACAGGACATGACAGAACAGGACAGCACAGGACAGGACAGGACAGGACAAGGGGAAGTTCCATTCTGAGGTGCTTCTCTAGTTAAGATTATCTTTGAATGTGGAAATGCTGTTTTGTGATTTTCACCGCAGAGGTGGTTGCTATGAAAATGATTTTCAGGCTGTCAGGGAAATGAAGAGTTGTTCCTGTTACAAACCCTGCGCCCCCCTCAGACACATGGATGTGAATGAACATGCATGCACACGTATACACACATACACAAACACAGAGAATTTCCAACCTGCTTAAAAAGCCACACTTCATTTCAGTGTTTTCTTTCACTTCCCTGTAACATTGTCTGATATTCTCATTACGAACTCTAAGTAGACTAGGTTCTCTGTTACTAGCCAGTCTAATATTTTGAACTCCCTACTATAGCTGTGCTCTTCCATCTATAAATTGTTTTGCCATTAACAAGTGTCATCTACATAGTTCAAAGTCATGTCCCAGGGCTCTGAAGAAGCCAGCAGAGTGATAAGCAACCTGGTCCAACCAGGACAGAATCCGGATCTCCTTATTCATTCTGAGCCAAATTAATTGGCTCATTAATGACAGTCTCTCACCTGTGTCCAGAACCTATTGTTGTTGCAAAGAGTCTGTGTGAGCCATATTTTCCTGAGGCCTCCAGCATACCATGGGAGGCAAGGCACACAGGGACACTTGTGTTTAAAGAGGGGGAAAATGGACCTCACTAGTTTTACAGAAGATAAGTAAAACACAGTATTAAGATTTGAACCCAACTGTGTACTCCACCTAGGATTTGTCCCTCATGCTATAACGTTAATTCACATTTGCACGTAGAAAAATGAAAACTAGAAAATAAGTGACTGTGCACTTGACCAATGAGAAATTTGTCATAACATATGCCGCAAAACCTTTTTGTTGTCGGAATAAGACAAGACCATGACTTATACTGGCTCCTAAGGACCAGAGATGGGAAAGTTCTTTCTCTGAGTAGTACTGTGCACTTCCACAAATCATTTATTCCTTTCTCCATCCATCCACTGATTTATTATTATAAACATTTATTGAACATTATATATGTGTCAGACACTGTGGTTAATGCTAGTAGATAAGTTGCAAGTAAGGGCGGGACAAGCTTTCAGAATCCTACACAGTCTACAGGAAGAAACTGGCAATAAATATGACCTAATTCAAATACATAGCAATATCCACTTTATGTCATGAGAAAATAAAATTCTATGATTGTCTAGAGGACAATGCAGATGTGTTTAGGGTATGTGGAATGATTTTATGGTATGTGATTGACCTATAAATGGTAAGCAGAGTTTAAAGAGATAGGAAAAGGGTAGGGGTGTGAGGGGGCTCCCCGGGAAAGAGGGCAACATGATATAGGCACAAACGTAAGAAATCAGTTACATTAGATAATTCTATTTCAATAGAGCTGAAACTGAATATAAGAAAGGAAAGATAAGGTTAAAAGAGCTGCTTTGGATTACACTATGACAAGCTTTAAACACTGTGGGCCCACCCGCAGCTTATGATATTCTCAGAGCCCAGCAATAGTGACTGCCCAACGGAGGATTTGGAGAAGGCAGAAAAGGATGGGGGCTGCTCCCTAGGATGCAGAGGACAAGGAAAAGGAGGAGTTGCCCAGGTGGGGTTCAGAAAAGGGAAAGCCACACTGGTAATTGCAAGTTGCTCTCACAGAAAATTCTTAACTTCATTCTCTAAAATCTTTGCCTCATTACTTTCCTCAGTTCACCTTTACTTGTGCTAAATTTGAAACCTATAGTGTTTTCCTCAGCCACTCTCCCTTCAATGGTTTTTAAAAAAAAATTGGAAGTGTCTTCTCTCTCTCTTTTACTTCAGTGGTGTTCAATTCCCCCATAGCAATACCACTAATCTCTTTTTCTTCCCAGTCTCTTTCCTGGCTTCTCTTTAGACCACCCATTTGGAATTGGTGTTCCCCAGAGTACAGTCTTTCATCCTCTTCTCAGAAAGGAATGAAAATGTCATTCCTGCACATGGTAGTCTATGTTGCAATTACTATGCCACTTGCCTCTAAATCTTCATCTCCTGTATTTTGATTGAGAGACCCACACACATTCAATTGACTGTTAGACATCTCTACTTTGATGTTACACAGATAACTCCAACTCTAAATTTCTTCTACCTTTCCAGAAAAAATAATCTCACTACACAAAATAGATTTTCCCACCTTACCTAACACAATATACTTTCTCACTCAAGTTAGTAACCTGCAAAACTTTCCCTATTTCTAGATGTTCACATTCATTGTCCCTCAAACATCCAATCAACTGACAAGTCCTAATTTTCTACTACTTTTTTTATTGGCTGAATATGCTTCTCTTCATTCCTGCCAGTGATATCTCATATGGATTCCTAAAATAACTAATTCCTTTTACCACAAACCATGTGCTGCAATTCTGCTAAAAGTTCCCAAGCTTTCTCAAATATTATGTCTTCCAAGGAGCATTTCCTGATTTTTCTCAATGAGCCTTCTATTCAAATAGACTATGCACAGAAAATATTGGAATTAAGCAGAAACCCATAGGCAAAGTACCTTGCAAATCCTGCTAGGGCTCCCAATTTCTCTAAGTAATGGTGAAAGCAAGAGAGCTAATTGCTTCAAAAATGTCCTCCATGTGAACACTGCTTTGGAGACTTCTACAGTACATGTGTGCCAAGAGATGAGGGGCTCGCCTTGAGAAGAGGCTTCTGAGGAGCAGCAAGTACTGAACAGTCTATTCTGATCCACCTCTAAATACACTGAACTTTCAAATTTTACCTTTTTTCTTTGGTTTGCTCACCAAAGATATGACCCACTGCTATAGGGATTTCAGAAACAAAATGCATCATCAATCAAAAATTACTCTTCCCCAAATAAAATATTAGCCCTGTTGGTTATTTAATTGCGTTATCAGAAATGAACAGCTCATCCTCTTTTACAAGGGCTTTAAACTCTGATCACCTAATAAGTGCAGGAATCATAGTTAATCTAGCTCAAAATTTAATTATTATGAGTCAAGCATCACAAAGCAAAGCACACAGGGGAAAAACGTTGCTGAAGTCATGTCCAACTGACCTTGACCCTAGGTCTACTGGCTCTTTGTAAGTGGGGAATTGGAAATCCTTCCTGTTTGTGAGATACTGGGGCCTAAACAAGGCCTACCACATTCTACCTCAAAGGTCTTATGGGAAAGACTGCCTTAATCAAATCTTACCATGAGAAAGCCCAGAAATAACAATCCTTCTATACTGTGCTTTTCCATATCATGTTAAAATATTGTGCACTTGGGTTTAAAGAACACTGCAGTGGACCCAGCCTGGGGCAGGGTATCAAGTAATTGTGGGAGACACTCAGAATTTGAAGAAGGCATCTACATAAAGTTTTGGAGATTCTTGAGGTTGACAAGGACCTCAAGGGTCAATAATTTCTCCCTGTGATACAGCTTTGTGTCCTCAAATTCTCTCACTGCTCACAGAGTTGAAAACAATCTTCTTAGGTGTTTTCTGAGTTAAAAAACTATGATCAGCCTTCATTTGGAAATTTCCACTTCTAATAAGGTAGTTTAAGAAGTTATTATCTTTTGGTGCAGTTACTGGCACCTAAATTATTTTCTCACTGGTCGTTCTAATTATAAAATTCACTTTTATACGTACGCAGGTTGCACTTAATTGCATCACTTTTCATTAATGGCTGTTAAATTATATCTTTTATACTTAACCCATTATTCCAGCCTGCCTTGACTTTTGGAAATACACTTCCTGCCTTCCAAAATAGCTGCTGCCTGTTCTTGTTTCTTGTCATCTTTACTACTAAAAATAATCTTTTTATGCTTGTTTAGAAGTCATTTATATTTTTCTCCACCATTTCAAAGCATATCAAGGTCTATATACTTCTTTATTGAGTATTTATTTAAAGGACCATTCACTTGTCCTTATTTTTTTAAACAGTTGACTTTTTTCTTAGTGTTTTGGGGCTTAGGGGAAAAAGTTCTGATCTTAATATTCTATAATAAGACATATTAGTCATGTTCCCATCTCCAATTTAGTTATCTATTGCTGTATAAGAAATCATTCAAAATTTCATGGCATAAAACAATCATTTTATTTTATTTTTTATTTTTTAATTTTTTTTGTCTTTTTGAGACAGGGTCTCACTATGAAGTTCAGGCTGGCCTTTAGCTCACTTTGTAGCTCAGGCTGGTCTCAAACTCACAACAATCCTCCTGCCTCAACCTCCCGAGTGCTGGGATTACAAGCATGCGCCACCACGCCCGGCAATCATTTTATTTTATACACAATTTCAAGCATCAAAAACTTGGAAGAGGCTACAGAGATAGCTCAGTGGTCTAAGCACCTGTCTGGCAAGTCCCCCACATCAGCCTTGAGAGCAACATGCCAGCTACCAAGACTGAGTGTGGTTGGGTGCCCCTATAATCCAAGCACTGAGGAGGCTGAGACAGGAGGATCACTATGAGTCCAACCTGTGTAGTGAGACCCTGTAACAAATAAATTAATTAATTAATAGAATTTGGAAAATTGTAGGCAGGTAGTTTGTCTCTCATTCGTATAGTGTCAGCTGGAGAGGCAGGGATGACCCTTCCATCTTTTTTTTTAATGTATTTTAGGGAAGGGTCTACAGGGTGTTCAGGATCTCACTACTAGGTCAAACTTATAGTGATCTACCTGTTTACAGCCTCCCAAGAGCTGGAATTACAGGCATGCATCACCATGCCCAGTCTCAGTTGCGCTCTCAGGGTGCCCTGGCAGAGTGACCAGCACAGCAGGCCATTCTTGACGTAGTTTTTAAACTAAAACTTTGATACCTGAAGTTCAGGTACCTTGATCTCTCTCTCTCTCTCTCTCTCTCTCTCTCTCTCTCTCTCTCTCTCTCTCTCTCCCTCCCTCCCTCCCTCCCTCCCTTATCCATGAATCCATGACATTTCATCAAACAGGGCCCTTATACATCACTTAAGCTGGTCAAACATCGGTGGTGGTCTCAGGTTAGTAACATGTTGGATGGTAATCAATAAACAGAAAGTACAAATTGCCATACTAGTTAAGAGCTACTTTAAGAACTTACATTTATATTGTCTTTTATTGTCCAAAGTAGTCACAGATCCGTCTAGATTCCAAGAGATAAAAAGATAGATTAACTCTTGATGATGCGGTGGCACTGCATAACAACATGTTAAATAGAGGATCTTGTTGTAATTATTTTTGCAAAATACAAAGTTCTTTATTTTCTGTAGATTTTCACAGGTTTCATTGTCTAAAATATATGTGAAAAAAAGATTACAAAATAAATGAACCTCAAGAAAGACCAATTCAAGAATTTGGGACTTTGCCTTTACAGTAGTAACATGGATTAAATAAGGATTTGAATGCATAAAAGCCTGAATTGAATCCTATCGTATCTGCCACCAATTTTATAACAATGGAAAAATAACTATGTATCTATAAGCATTTATTAAGTGTTTTTAAAGGTTAAGCATTGTTCTAGAAATGAGGGAATACAAAAATGATTAAAGTAATAATTAAAGCTTAAAGGAGATCAAAATATAGTAATAACACCTTCCATGAGCAAATATTTGCAATAGAATGTAATAAATGATATAATGACATGTACCATGTAATTTGGTGACTCAAAGAAAGGATCTATTAACCTGACTGATTCAAGAACTGCTTTACATAAAAATGAATCCTTGAGCCAGGACTGAAAGGAAAAGTTGAAGTATAACCTACAGAAAGGAAATGCATATTTTAGGCAGACAGAACTTTGTAAGCAAAGGCATAGAGGTTGAACAAGTTAGCTTCTTCAAGGAAAAGCAAGTTCTTTATCAAAGATTATTCATAGAGGAGCTATAAAAACTTTTAATAATGAAGTACACAAAGAATCACGCAAGTCCATGTGTCCTTTGTGACGAAGTTGAAATTATATCTTGCTGGTCATAGGGAAATCAAAGAGTGGCATGATCAGATTTATAAATGTAGACCGACTGTTGTAATAAAATGAGAAAGACCCACAGCAGGGGCCAATGCAGGGTCTGTTTTAGTTAAGGTAATTGGAACCACCTAAGTGATATAAAAATGTTGGGATTGGTGAAAAAGGAAGTTCTTGAAGGTGAATCATGTTTTGTGTTTTGGTGAGCAACTATTTTATGTTGTCCCTTACAGTGATAAAACATACAGGAGGAGATAATACTTTCTGTATGAGATGAAGATCCTTGGGGTCAGTCTGACAAAGATGTCATGTATACTATGAGAAACATTGGAATACTGACTGGTCTCGACTAAAGACAACAGTTTTCAGCAGCGATGAGAACAGAAATAGTAACTAAAACACTGGAAGTAAATGAGTGTTCACACCACAAAGGAAAGACCCTGGAGGAATATCAATGTGTAGAAACAAATGAAGAAAGGAAAAACTGAAGGGAACAGGTTATTGAATTTGAAGACATACCATTAGAAACTTTTGTGAATTAAAGACAAAGGACAAAAATGAAAAATATTAGCATAGTGTTAGAGAGCTGTGAGGACAATTTTTATTTGCCTAATGGACATGTATCGAGAGGACTTAAAGGAGGAGAGGAAAATATTGAAAAGAAGTAGCAAATGAATACATATTACAAATTAGAAAAAATATAAACAAACAAATCTAAGAATCTCAAACAATCTCAACTATAAAAAGAGACACAAGAACACAACATAAATTAGTTGCTTAAAATTAGTTATGTAATTTGGACTTGGTGACATACATCTGCAATCACAGAACAATGGGAAGCTGAGACAAGAGGATTTCAAGCCCAGTCTGGACAGTTTAGTAACTTAGCAAGACTTGGTCGCAAAACAGAAAATAAAATGTGCTGGGAAGACAGTCCTGGGTGCAAACCCAAGTGCCACAGAAAATAATGGTAAAGATAAAACATTAAAAGAACCAGTGGAAGAGCAGAGGAATGAGAGAGCTCTTTGTGTAAAAAGAAATAAATATTAAAATGACAACAGATTCCTCTTCAACAAGGCATATAAAAAGAGATCAGAAAAACACCTTAAGAGCGCTGAGAAACTTTTAACAGAAAAGCTACTCTGTTTATACAAGGTGTAAATGAACATATAGTGAACGTTTACTTTTCAAAAATTATTACAGTAAAAGACACATTGGACTAATGCTCCTCACAGCACTGTTCCTAATGTTACTCACACTTATCCCATCATTATTACACTTTCTGAAGCAGTTCTGCCAGTCTCCTTTTGTGAGGACTTTATTTTTTAATTTAGAAAAAAAGCATTTTTATTTTGATTTACTTGTTTGTGAGACAGAGAAGCAGTGGAGTCTATGGAAAAGAAAGTTAATAAAAGTCAAATACTTATTCAAATTTACTCGGGACAAGCAAAGCCCTCTCCATACTATTAAACAGGAAAATTATGCACATAAAACCAGTAATTTTTGTTTTGGGAAACCAAAGGTACCATTCAGATTCTTGTACTGTGAGCACTAGGTTTTGATCCTCATTGGAGAATATCATTTTATTGTGCAGGCTGAGCAAATCCCCAGAATGCCTTTCTTTAGGAATGTATTAAATACAGTAACCATAAATAGATGTTCAAACGTTCTATATGGCCTGGTTTTCTGAGACAGATACTGGTTTACTGCTTTTTTAAAAAAGTTTTTTTTTAATTAATTCTATTCAGAAACAAAGAGCAATGAGGCAGTTTCAAAACCCATTAGTAGGACACTTTTAATAATTAATACACTGAACATGGTTGTCTTCATAGTGGTTATTCATAGTACAAGATGCAGACAAGATATCCTCTCCAAATACTATTAGTACAAACCTTTCTTCTCATTTATTTGTCGGAACTGGGGATTAAACTCAGGCCCTTGTGCTTGCCAGGCAAGCACTTATTCTACTGAGCTATCTTCCCGGCTCCTCTTTCTTCTCACTGAATTAAGAGAAAGTAGCTGTATATCTATCTTAACAATTTGGTTTTTGTTTTTTAAAAGTAATTTTTTGAGAAACAAATAATAATGAGAAATTTTCAAAAATGATTAGTAGGACAGTTTCAATAGTTGTATATTGTTGTCTTAGTGGTTAGTTTGTACAAGATGCAGACATGATATCCTGTCCACAGACACTATTAGAACAAATCTTTCTATTCATTTAAGTAAGAGAATGTAGCTGTATATCTATCCTGCCTCTTGTGAATACAGAGATACAAAAATAGTCATTCATTTGTATCCCCTTTTTTTGTTTAGTTTTGTCAGACATGGTTATTCCATTGTCATTTAAATATTGTAGGTGCATGAATTCAGCAAAATATTACAATATACTCCAGCGGTCCATAAAAATAGTGGGTTGTCCTTAGGAATGACAATGTCAGAAGTTGTTGACTTTAGCCATTTACAACACAGCATATTAATATGGCTTTACTTTTCATGCCTCATTTTTATACTTTTCTGCTGGGTGGTTAAGACCAAGATAAAGTAAGACCTATATAACAAGAAATGTAACTTTTGTATCTGTTAAGGTCAGTCAAGTACCTTCAGGATTTATCCTGTAATCCTGTACCACAGTTTGCAGATCTTTTGTCAATGTCAGCCATGTAGATTGGTCATGGCTATTGCTTGACCAATTTGCTTTCAGTGAAAGCCTGAGAGAATGTTTTCTCTCCATGTGACACTACTTAGGCACACTATACATCACCAATCACATTCCTCTATGGCCCCATAATCTCCTAGATCAAAAAATTTGAGACACAACTGAATTCCATGATGTTACTGTACAGGTTCTCCTATGTCCTGAGGCTTCACTGAACTTCAAAGACTAGGGACAAAATGTTGGCTGTCCTTGAAGCCCTTCTTTTTCTCTAATTTTTGGACTGCAAACTTAGGCTGTTAATGTTCCAGAACAGAAGTTTATTATTACCCTACAACATACGCAGTTGGGTTTAACCTAACTATTTGCATGAATATCAAACATCATAGGCATAACATAAAAGAGGTACTTTGTATCAAGTATTGATATGTTAAACTTTAAGTCCATACACAATATGAAGAAAAGAATTTAAAAAATAAAAAATATTTTTAAAAATATGAATAAAGAATTATATAATTTTACACAGAATTTTAGAAGTCTAACCATATACATCATTGTAACAGGACAGCACTGTGGCTTTTTTTTCTTCTCTCTTGTTTTCATTTATTACCCTTTTTTTTAAAGGAAACATTTACTTGAGAGACAGTATGGCAATAATTGGTATGACATGACAAGCAGTACATATTCAGAAGACCAGAATGACAGACCCTTCTATTACACATTGCTATCTTCAGTGCAGTTGCTTAGTTCACAGGTATCAGCATATATAGTTAGTCAGGGTGAGAATCCTACCAATTAACTGCTAGTTTCAAAATCCTGCTGATGTTTCTCAGGTTCATAACCTTACCCATCTTGTCCATATAAATGTGTGGCTTTGCCCCTGTCATGTTTTCTACCTTTTCTCCCTACCCTATCTTCCTTGTCTAATGCTCAAATTATCACACTCCTTTTAATTGTGTTATGCTTTTCTAATTTTATTTCTTCTTTTGAGTTCTTATACTGGAGAAACTATATGATATTTACACATGTGGGTCTGGTTTGTTTCACTTGTGATTATATCTTCAAATGCCATCCACTTAAATATAAATGCTTCAAGTTTATGTTTTTTATAGCTAAGAAATACTCTATTTTATAAAAATACCACAACTTTTTAATCCATTCCACAGGTGACAGGCATCTTGGTTGTTTCCAAGACTTGGCTATCACAAATTATACTGCTATAGGTACACATATATCACCATGATATGACGTTTTCAGTTCCTCCAGGAAAATTCCCACCATGGGGAGAGCTGGCTTGAATGGGATTTCCAGTCCTAGTGTTTTAAGGAGTCTTCACACTAATTTGCACAATGGTTGCACCAATCTGCATTCCCACCAGTAGTACAGAAGTGTTCCTTTATCCCCACATCCTCTCCAACATTTGTTGTTGGTTGATTTCCTTATGATAGCCATTTTTTCTGTAGTGAGATGGTATCTCAGTATTGTTTTAATTTGCATTTCACGGATGGCTAGTGATGTGGAGCATTTTTCATGTATTTATTCGCTTCTTTAATTTTGTCCTCTGAGAAGTATGTGTTCATCTCGGATGCCCATTTCTGTACTCGGTCTTTAAATTTTGGGGCCCTAATTTTTTTAGTTCTTTATAAATTCTAGAGAGCAGACCTTTCTCTGAGTGCTTATTAGTTAAGATTTTTTCCACATTTGTGAGTTGTCTTTTCACTTTGTTGGTAATTTCTTTTGATGTGCAAATCTTCTCGATATGAGAAGTTCCCAGTTGTCGTTTCAACTATTACCTATGCAATTTAATTTTTGTTCATGAACTGTTGCCTACCCCTATGCCTTCAAGAGTTCCTACTCCTTTCAATTCTATGAGATTTAGTTTTTCTGTTTTAATGTTTAGATCCTTAATTTATTTTGACTTTAGCTTAGTGCATAGTGATAGACTTGGGTCAAGATTTAGTTTTCAGCATCTAGAAAGCCAGGTTTTCCAGCACCATTTGTTAAAGATGCTTTCATTCTTCCAGTGCATATGTTTGGCCCCTTTGTCCAACACAGGCTGGCTGAGTGTGTTCCTAGAGACTTCTGCACCTTCTAATCTATTCCATTGATCTTCAGGTCTATTTTGTTGCTAGTACCATGTTGATTTTACAACAGTGGCTTTGTAGCATAATTTCAAGTCAGGAATTGTGATGCCTCCTGCCTTGTCTTTGTTGGCCAGGATTGCCTTTTCTATTCTATGTCTTTTCTGGTTCCAAATAATTTTAGGAATGATTTCTCTAGGTCTGGGAGGTATGTTGATGGCAGTTTGATAGGGACTACATTAAATCTGTACAACAATTTTGGGAGTATGGCCATCTTCACGATACTGGTTCTGCCTATCAAGGACCAGAGAATATATTTCCATTTTCTGAAATCCTCTACGATCTCATTTTTCAGAGTACTGTAATTTTCCTTGAAAAGTTCTTTGACTTCTTTAGTTAAACTAATTCCAAGATATTTCATTTTCCGTGGTGGTCCTGGCCTTGGTGTCTATTTTGTATATACAGATACAAACTCTTCATGTTTTTGTATCCTTTTTTGTTTAGTTTTGTCAGAGATGAGTATTCCTTTGCTGTTTAAATATTGTAGGTGAGTGAATTCAGCAAAATAATCCAAGATAGTCTGGTAGTCGATAATAGCATTGAATTATCCATAGAACTGGAAATGTCAGAAGTTATTGACTTGAACTTTTTTACAGCTCAGCCTATTAATATGGCTTTACTATTTATACCTTGTTTTTATACTTTTCTGTTGGATGGTTAAGACCAAGATGTCATAAGTTGCACTATGCCTGCTTTGAGTAGGCCATAAGTTGTTCCATGCCTGATCAAGTGAACAAGGTAGATGAGGACACACAATAATTTTTTGCCAGCACATCTTTCCATTGGATGACACTCAGCAGTGTATCTTTCAAAGTAATGGCAATGTCTCCTTTACTCTAACAAATCTTAAAAATTTAGTCATTTTCAATATATTTTGATCATATCTCATATAAATTCATTAAAAGTTTATTTTGGACCGAGAAATATCATTTCCAAGTATTAAAAGGATGAATTTATCATGTATAACAATCTTGAATATTGTTCATCTAATAACACAGTTTCAAAAATACTTATGTAAAAATTGGTAAAGTTTAAACAATTCCATGTTTACATTTGGAGATTTCAATACCTGTCTTTTAATAGTCTATAGAACAAGAAGAAAAAAAGCTGACATTACTAAAAGCAGCATTTTCAATGAAATTGACCTGAACGACATTTATAGAACATTTCATACCTAAGTAACAGAATAATTATTTTTTCAAGGACTTGTGGAACATTTATCATGTTAGACCATATTCTAGCTCCTATAAAAGCTTGAACAACTCTTTAAAATACTAAAGTCATACTAATGTGTCATCTGACAAAAATAGAAATGAGTTAGAAATAAATAACAGAAAAATATCTGAAAGTACCCCAATGCATAAGCAAATCTGAACAATAAACTTTAAAAATGTACAGGTCATCACTTCTCAGCCTTTTGGCTAAGATCAAATTAGAAACTCTTGGGTCAGATAAAAAATGAAAGGAAACACTGAAAACTTTTTTTTTGTGATAACAAGGATTGAACTTAGTACCTTATGAGTGCTAGTCAGTCGCTTATTCTACTGAGCTATCTCCCCAGCCCTCCAATTTTTCTTTGTTTTACAGTACTGGGAATTGAACTCAGGTCCTTACATTTACTAGGCAAGCACTTTTTCTACTGAACTATCTCCCAAGCCCTTGAGGAACGTTTTTGAGACAGCTTTTTTTCTTCTTAATCTTTTTTATTTTTATTTTTTTTACTTGGGATTGAACTCAGGAACTCATGTTTGCCAGGCAAGCATTTATTCCACTGAGCTATCTCCCCTGCCTCCGAAAACGTTTTGAAATTGATTTAAACAATAATGAGAGACACAAAACTTGTAGATATAAGTTTACATGTAATTTATAACAGGAACGATTATGTTAAAAAGAGGAAAGGTCTCATACCACTGTTCTAAATTTGCACCTTAAAAAATATAAAGTAGAATCAATTTAAGCCCAAAGTAAATATAATGAAGGAAAAAACAAGGATAAATGCAGAAGTCAATGAAATAGAAAATAGAAAATCAATACAGAAAAGCAATGAAGCTAGTTAATTGATTAGAACAACAAAATTGATAAATCTGTAGTCAAACTGATCAGGAAATAGCAAAGACACAGTTAGGACAACATTGCAAATTGTATAGATAGTAAAGGCTAATAAAATATTGGAATAAGTTATATTTTGTATTTCTCATATAAGACAAACAATGCAATATTTTAACTTATGTGCAGGATTTACTTCACTTAAGATGATGGTTTTAATATTCATTCATTTGCATACAAATGCCATGTTTATTCTTCTTTATCATAAAATAATACTCCATTGCATATCAATACCACATTTTCTTTACCTATTCATCTATTGATGGGTATATGAGCTGTTTTTAAAGGTTTATGGGCATTAGATTTATTTAAGCTTTATGAGATTAAATATGGACAGGATATCCTGTCTGCTTCTTGTACTATGGATAATCACTAGGAAGATAACAATGTAAAAAGTATTAATTTTTAAAACTACTATAATTCAGCTTTTAAGAAAAGATAGGTATACAACTGCATTCTCTTAATTCAGTGAATAGAGGAATCTTCTCTAATAGTGTTTAGAAATAGAATATCATATCTGCACCTTGTACAACAAATAACCACCAAGAAAACAATGTGCAATGTATTAATTATTTAATCTGTTCAACTAATTTGATTTGAAACTGTAATTTATTCTTCAATAAAATTATGGGGAAAAAGATATGAGGAGCAAAGAAAAAAAATTTAAATGGGAATGTGTAAAGGAGAAGAATGTGCAGGAAAATAAATGAAATAGGATTTAAAGGAAAATAGTTGAAATAAAGGTTTTGCAAATGGGAAGGGGAAAAGAGGTTGGAAGGATGGAAAGGAAAGGGAGCAAAAAAAGAGTTAAGATGAGCTATGTGCATTTACAAGTTTTCCATGATGAATGTGATCATTATGTACTGCAAACATACACTAATAAAAATACTGAATAAATAATTTTAGTTCAATTATCTCAAGAACTTGGATTAAACAGATGAATTTCTTAAAAGGTATAAAATACCAGAGCTCACTGGAGAAGAAAAAATACCTCAAGTTTCCCAATATCCATTTATGACATTTAATTTTTAATTTATTTCCTTTCCACAGTAAAAGTTGTAGACCCAGATGGATGGCTTTTCTGATAAATCCTACCAAACACTATAGAAAAAAAAATACGTTTTACACAAACATTTCCAGAAATTCAAAGACTAAGAGAATACTTTATGCTTCAGTCTATCAACAAGTATTACACTGAAACCAAAACCAGTAAAAATCGTTCCAAGTAAAGAAAGGTATATACCAAAATCTTTCAAATATGTATATAAAAATTCTTAGGAAATCTTAGCTAATCAAGTCCACTAATACTTAGAAGATATTAAATCATTACATATTTCATCATAATGGAAAGTTGGATTACTACTTGAAAATGACTTCTTGTAATTCACCATATTAACAAACTCAAAAGAAAAAAAATATAAGATTATCTTAGTACACACAGAAAATGTATTCCATAATACTCAGTATCCATTCCTGATGCTAAAAGATTCTATGCAAAACTGCCACATAATACACTCTCAAACTTGAAAAGTCATCCATGAAAATGTGACAACCCATAAAATCTCATATTGAGTATTGAAAGACCGTTTCCTCTCCGATCAAGAATAAGGCAAGAATGTCCACTGTCACCCCTCCAATTTAAGATTTTACAGACAAGCATATTCAACATGATGAAATGTGGAAAAAATATGAGAGTGTACAGATTGAAAATGGAAATATTTTTTATTCCCAGACTACAGGATCATTTTTGTAGAGAAACATAAGTCATCTGAAAAAAAGATAGCCTACTAGAAATTGTGAGTTTAGCAAGGTCGTGAGATACAAGGTCAATATTCAGAAATCAATTGTTGGATCCTAGCAACAAATGAAAAGGAACTAAAAATCTTAAAATAGTATTTCCAATATATCATCAAATAATACAAAATTCTTGGAAAAAACTTTACAAATGATGTAAAAGACATGCATGTAATATTTTTCAGTAAAATTTTAAAAGATATAATTAGATTTATCATGTTTATGGATCTGATGGCTTACTATTGTTAATATATCAGTTTTCTGTAAATTGATCTACAGAATTATAATCCCATTCAAAATTCTAGCAGACTTCTCTGCATATATTGACAAGATAATTTTAAACATTTGAAGGAAATTAAAAGGACCTATATATGCCCAAATGAGTATAACAAAGAACAAATAACCAGCTACCTAATTTTAGGAATTATGATCAAGATTTAATAAGTAACACAATAAAGTATTGGTGTAGAGACAAACACATATAAAAATGGAGTAAAACTGAAAGCTCTTATCCCACCCTACATACAAAAATTAATGCCAAATATGGGCCGGCAAGATGGCTCAGTGGTCTAAAGCACCTACTTAGGCAAGCTTAGGTAGGTTCAGGGAACTGCAGTTCAATCCCTGGTACCACATGCTGTGCCAGCCCCATCCTCAAGGTGGACTGAGCTGGCCAAAAAAAATTAATGCCAAATGTATCAAAGACTTAAATATAAGAGATAAAAACAAAATGCTTCTAGCAGAACACAATAGAATCACTCTCAGTGCAGTGGCATTTGGCAAAAGTCTTCTAAATAGCATAGAATAACTATGAAGTATGAAAGCAAAATTGGTAATTGAATTTCATTAAAATTTAAATTTGTTCCCCCACAAAATACTATTCTAAAATAAAGTGGTAAGCCACACCAGTATTCTTGGAGGCTGAAGCAGGAGGATCTCAAATTGATGCTGCTCTGGGCAACTTAACAAGGCCCTGCCTCAAAACAACAGTATGGGAGCCAAGGATCTAGCTTGGTACAAACCCCTGGGCTCACTCCTCAATATCACACACATAAAATTCTCAATAATAACAAAAGGATAAAGAGACAAAAATCAGAATGCTAATTTCACCAAAGAATGAATATAGATGACAAATATGCACTTGAAGTCATTAAAGAAATGTTAAATCAAAACCATAATAAAATTATCAAAAGCACAAACATACCAATACTGCTGAGGATATGGAACAAAGACCTTTGCTTTATTTCTCATGGAAATATAAAATGATATGTTTATTTTTTAATGCAGTCTAGCTATTTAAGAAAAAAATAAACATACATCTACATTACAGCTTACTAATTTCTATCCTAGGTATTTATCCCAAAAGAAATGGAAGCATAAGCCCATACAATAACCCACAAGTATTCATTTCAGCTTTATTAAAAATACATCCAAACTTTAAACAGCCCAAATATCCATAGACAGGTGAGTGGATAAATAAATTGTGGCATATTTGTACAATGAAATGTTACTCAGCAATTTAAAGGAGCTAACTGTTGATGCATGCACAATATGGATGAGTCTCAAAATAATTATTTGAGTAAAATAAGCTAGGCAAAAAGAATACATACTGCCTGAATCCATTTATATAAAATTCTAGAAAATGCAAATTAATCTGCAGTGACGAAAACAGATCAATGGTTGCTTAGAGACAGGGTGAGTGGTATTTAGTATACAAAAGGATACTTTGAAATTTTTGTTGGTGGAAAGACATACATTATCTTGGCTGCAGAGGTAGTTTCATGAGTGTATGTGTCACAACTCATCAAAATATAATTTTAAATATATGCAATTTATTTTACACCTCAAAAAAGCTGCAATAAAAGAATAAGATGAGGGCAAAAGGATAAATCATGGTGAGTGCACAGTAATGAAGTGGTAAAATTGAAAGCAAGATTAAATTGGGCTGAGAGGAGAATAGGAGGTGATGAAGCAGAGATTCCATATAGACCAGCAGGGTTTTTTAAACTTAAAAGATGGATATAGTTTTAACCATAGATGAAGATGGCAATGGTACTGAGAAAAGATTTCTGAAGGAGAGCAACAGCTGAGCACATGGATCACCTGAAGTAAGGGAACCAGTAAAGAGGGAAGAGATAAAGATTTTAAAAAGAAAACAGGTAAATCTTTATCTGAGTGAGCTTGTGGGTAAGATTTTGGCATGGTAGGGCTGGGTAAGGGGAAATAGAACAAGAATGTGAAAACCAGAAAACGTGAGCCAGTTCTTCTGAAACCACAGGAGTAATGGTAAGTGAAAGCTGTTAAAGATGAAAAGACATTTGTAGATTTGGGGACAAGGAGTTGCAGGTGGTTTTGATGTCTGCTGGGAAGTAAGATTTAAGTAACTGTTGGAAAGTTAAGAGAAGTTAGATTGAAAGGGGCTCTTATTCAGTGGCATGATAAAGAAACTTGGAATGCACTTGAGACAAAAGGAAAAAAGAATTGACTTAGGGCAAACAGTGTGATGGCTGAATGACCAGAGAAGCCAGCTAAAGCTGGACATTTTGCCTGTTAGAAGCAGCAGTTGAGGAGGTGTGGGTGCCATCCTTTTCTCTCATAGTGATTAATCACTATGGGGTTGGAGGAATCAAATGTTTAGGGGAACTGAAACCTGAAACTAAATAGTGCAGATATGGTATCTGGAATGCATGGGCATGCAGATACAGTCAATTCTCATTATGCAACTGTATCCGGGCTGGATAAAGGAGGAAGTGAAGAGAAAAAGAAGGGCTTGGAGCACTGGACCACTCAGTGAGGTCAAAGAAGATGGGATACAGCCACTGCTGAGAGAGTTTGGGCTTAGTGGGATTTTGGAATTGAGTAACCCCAAATGACTGGGGTGATCAAGGTGCTGAGAATTGAAAGGGGTGAGGGAGATGCAAGGTCATGGTGCATGATGAGATGTGGCTTCTGTGCTTCAAATATAGAGAAGAGGGCTCGAATAGGCAAGGAAGCCTATTAGCTGAGGTCCTTAGAGTGAAGCAGAAGGGTGACCATGAGTCCACGAAATGACCATCACAACAGTGGTAGACAGAATCATAAAAAGTACTCTAAAATGCACTTTACATCCTTATGTCTAGTGGGGAAAACTTCTGCTGCTGTAAAAATTTATCCTATTTTTATTAAACTGGAAGAGCAGTCTTTCAATGTAGCCACTTTTGTTTTTCTTTTATGCTACTTGTTTGGAAGCAGGGGTTTAAACACTTGGTCCATTTTACTTCAGTGATCGAATGTGTATGCTCTAGAGAGGAGACATCAAAGTCATCAGATGGGAGCCTCTCCACGGGAGACTGAGGAAAAAGTCACATTATGTTCTCTTGCTTCCTACTTAGAAAAGTCTCCTTTTTCACCTAGTGTCTCAATCTAATTTCCAGGTTTTCATCCCATCAGCACAGTCTCTACTCTCACTCTTCTTATCCAAAGCCATTTTTTATCCATTCTTATTCTCCCCTTGAAAGAACTTTCTACCCCAAATGTCTCCTCATTTTCAACTGTGTCCCCTTCCTTTCCATTCTACTCTTAATTCTACTTCTTTCTAACATTCCCCCTACAACCAAGAGGTATCTTATAATGTGCATCATTTACCTGCTTTTTTGAGCTAGCTGCTCTTGGGTTGAATTAAGAAGCTTCTCTGCAGAGATCATTTTCCTACTTATACACAACACCCAACCATAACAGTGTCTTGGGAAAAAATTACACTCCCACTGTACACATCATTCTCGTTCTCAAAATACAGTACTGCTTGATTTTTATAATCCCACCCTTTATTTCCATCAAGGTCGTCTTGACTCTTTTGGATGATTCTGACGTAGGCACAGAAATTTTCTTCATTTGTACAAAGAACCCTATCAATAAAAGGCTACATTTTAAAAGCCAGAATGTTTTTTTCACATATTTATAAGAACTAGTATTAAAACGCAGTTAATAGTCTCTTAACATTTATAAATATAATGCCATTAACCTCAAGGCTCATAGATTTAGCTTAATTGTATTCCTTCATTTGTAGCACAAAGTCTTCATCGCTAGGACTATCATTTTTATTTGTTTTCTATTGATTGCTTTATTTTGTAGCACTAGGGACTAAACCCACAACATTCACACTGAGCTACATCCCAGATCGTTTTTATTTTTTATTTTGAGACACAGTCTACCTAAGTTGCCCAGGCTGAGCTTGAACTCACAGTCTTCTGCTCCAGATTGCTGGGATTACAACTGTGTGCCACTGTCATTTTACTTTAAATAATTTTAGTTTTTGTCTTCACAATCTTTTTACTTGAAATAATTTTATTTTTTGCTTCACTTCCATCTCCAGCTTCTTTTCTCTTCTGTCCCCATAGATATCCATCCTTATCTATTTAATGAATATCATTTGGATCAATTACTCCTCTATTTATTTAGAGATAGATGATATTAAAA